>PVKB01007733.1:0-28456 GCA_004027205.1 Ctenodactylus gundi
GCCAACTGGTCCCCGAGGATCCAGTCATTCTCACTTGTGGCTCTGGGGAAGTTCCCATGGGCCTCCGTGCCTCCTGGGAGGTAGGGGGCTCCCAACTACTGCTTTCCCCTGTGGCTTCAGACTGTGTGAGCACCGGCTGGGACACTTCCTCCCCGATCCGCTTCTCGAACTTGCCGCCATTTTGCGCCGTCGAAGCAGCAGCCTTCCTGTCTAAATGCGCCATTGCTTCTTGGACCCATTTATCCTTCGGGTCAGCACAAAAGGTTCTGCCCCTTTTTGTATTCAAGCTACAAGAGAGGAAGACAGAGACCCAGTGACGACCAGCTAGCTGAAGGCCAGGCCGGCATGGTGTGGGGTACGCACGCATGCCCTGCAGGTGAGCACAGGAGGCGGGATCTTCCTCCCTGCCCACCAGCCTGAGGTCTCAGGCCACTCAACCCCTGGCTTCTGAGTCCACTGTGAGACGTGGCCATGGGGATACCTGTGGGGAGAGGGACTCACCAACTGCCCCGGAAGAACTAAGACAAAAGGCATTCTCAGGATGAGGGACTTTCCCTTTCAGCAGCAGAAAAGTCCCAGGCAGACAGGGACTGGTTAGTCATCTACTTCTGTGTTACGATTAAAGAAAAAAGGAAGTTATTTAAAGAAAGCTCTCAGTTCAGAGTAGGAAATAATAACAGTAAAAGCTGGAAATAATGACAGCCTTAATAATCACAGAAGGGGCTCTGGGCTGTGCATTTTCTGATAAGAAAATTATTCTTTGATGTTAGGTGTATGACAGGTGAGCTCCAAGGTGGGGCCTCCTCACCCTGGAAAGACCCCGAGTCGGAAGTCCCATTCCTCCTCTCCCTCAATGTCACTGCCCCAGGTCCTTTCCCTACTCCTCTAGTGTGTGGCCTCAGGCAGAAGGGCTTCCTAACATGGCTGTGCACTTCATATCCAGCCTGCAACATAGCTTCCACGCCCCTCCTCATTTTACAGATGAGTAAACTGAGCTTAGAAATGCCTAGTAAGTGACCCTGGTATTGGCATGTGGGGAGTTAGAGCAGCGCAAGGTGCCTCCGCAGCCCCCTCCACTACCATGTCCCTTTTGCTCTTCCCTTCACCTAGGAAACGGAAGCAAATATTCCAAGGCCCGTGGCTGAAGTAGCTGTTGTCCAGGGAGCTCCAAGATCAGCAGGCACCATATCAGCATCGCTGGCCTCAGGCTGACAATTAAGGAGGAAGTGCCCGCCTTCCGCTAGCACAGCCTAGGCTGCAGAGGGCCACGAGCCATTTCCTGATGTCTGGGTTGGGGTCAGGCTTAGCTAGGCGATGGCAGAGTAGCCACATGAGACCCTAGCAGGAGCAAGTGACCAGAACAACGGGGAATCTCCACCCACCAGGGGAAACAGCTCAACTTAACCCCTTTCTGAGTCTCAAAAGGCCTGGCTTCCTCTCAGGCACTCTGCCAAGCACTTTGATTGCATCATTTCTTCTGGCCACCTGGCTACCCATTTTACAGATACGGAAACTGTAAGGTTGGACCAGAGCTGTCTTCCAAAAGCCTCCTGTGCCTGGAAGTGCCTGGATTGTGGTGGTTACTCGGATTAAGGTGCTGATTTCCTGCTCTGTTGCGTGGCGTGGCCCGGTCAGGGGGGTGGATCACTGATAGTTTGGCCTGGAAGGGTGGATTCTTGTCTCGGCTTCTCCCCAGTCCTCTGCTTCCTGTGGTAACATGGTGAGTGGCTGGCCTCTGCCAGGACGTTCTACCATGGTTGGCTGACTACACAAGGATTGAGACCTCTGAATTGTAAGATAAAGTTGTGGGTGTTGGGGATTGAGTCCCAGACACAGGAAAGTGATTAAGATAGAAACCAAAGTGTGGAGGGTAAGCAATATGACCAGGGCCACCTGACCAAGATGAGGAGCCCAGACTTGCACCCTCTCTGCTGGAGGCTGGACTCTGCACTGCAAAGCCACCACACACTCCCTTCCCATGAGATCTAATGCATGGGGGGCTGTGTACAGCCCTGGAGGAATTGTCACCAGTGGCGGCTGTGCAGATCACTTATCTGGGCAGTGGCACTTAGCCCATGAGCTTTTCAGGAAGCCATTTCCCCATCTGTGTCACGTGGCACAGATATTAAGGTCAGTGAGGTGGCCTGTGGGTCAGGAGGAAGGGGAACATTTGGTGGGGCCTTTGGCTGGGAGCCCAGGTGAGGCAGGCCAGTGTGGACGCAGACTGATGGAAGCCTCGGACCTTTCGAGAGGCCAAGGGCCACACTTACATGACGGTCGGCTTGCCGCAGGAGTCCTGCCTGTGCTGGTAGCTGACGAGTAAATGAGGCGGGATGGCCTTCGAGGTCAGGCTGTCACAAATCGTGTTGCATTTTGTCATGCCGTGTTGCTGTCCTGCATCCACAGACATCTCTGGTCAAGAGGGGTATCTGTGAGCATCTAGCTCCTAGTCCCTGTGCCAGCTTTTCCCAGCCCCCACGCTGGCGTGCAAGGCCCTAGGCTCAGCCCCCTTCTTCCACCCAACATCCCAGACCTCAGTTTCCTGTAAACAGCGGCAACAATAGTATCCACCTCCCAGGTTCATTTGATATTCATGGATTTCCCCAACCTCGTGTACACTGCCCGATCTCTGTCCATCCACGTGTCCTGTGCCCACATAGTGACACATGTGTACACAGCAACAAATACAGGGCATGTATATACCCCCCCATACACAAAGATCTACGTGCAACCCGGCGTGTATAGCAGGTACTACACTTATATATGTAAGTACAACTACGCCCTCGGTCAGTGGGGCCTGCCGAAGAGACGTCCCCTTTGTTTGACAGAGTAAGTCTGAGACGAGGAAGAATTCTTTGGAGTCCTAGAAACAAGCAGAATAGATGGACGGGTGCAGAGTGGAGCCAGAGAGAAACCCCAGGACGGGAGGAAGCGACTTAACCCCACTAAGTGGTAGGGACAAGGCAGTGACTGAGCGAGACTGTGTCTCGACATAAAAATGGGGGCGCTGGAGATGTATCTCAGATGTAGGCCTGGTTCAACTGCAGCACCACAAAATACAAACAAACAACAAACAAAAACCCCCAAAGCCGTTTGCACTGGATATCCACCTCGCCCTCTTCCCTTCCTCCAGTCTCCCCGATAGAATTTTCTCTCTGGTGTGAGTTCAGGGAGGATGGGTGTGAAGAACCAGGCTGGGCTCTGGTTTCAGATCTGGGTCAAGGTTGCGTCCAGCAGCAGCAAGAGCCCAGAGGGTTCTGCAAACATCTAGAAGCCAGGACTTGCAGAGCTGTGGGCTGGCGACACCAGGTTCAGGGCCTGGGAGGCCACAGCGGCTCCCGCGTTTCCCCTGAAACGTGCAGTGATTGTGCACAAATACCTGCATACTTGGAGACTCCACTCCGCTCTCCCCAATATGGGCGCGTGCACACATGCGTGCGCCTCCCAGACACTGCCACCTCCTGTCCCCACCACCCTGGTCCACCTGCCTGTGGGGACATAGCTAGGGCCTGCGGTCGAGCGGGGTCATCAAGAGTCAGGCTAGTGGTTCCTGGGTGGGCAGGAGAGGGCCCTTGAGTCACCAGGCTGCCCTTCATCTTTGAGGAACTAGGATACGAATGTCACTGTGTGGGCTGGTTACCCTCCTTCCCCAGTGGGATCTCTGAATGACTCAACCACAGCCTTGAGTGGAGCCAGGCCGCCGCCCAGACCTACCCTGGCAGGTGTCTCCCTGGGGAAGCCCCAGAGAGAGGGGTGCCCCTGGTGGGCTGCAGACAGGAGCAGGAAAAGGAGAACAGCCAGAAGCTAGGGGGTGGGGTGGGGTGGGGGGAAGCTGCTATAGCCAGGATGGCAGAGGCCACCGCCCTCCTTGGGGCTGTGAGGAGCCAGGTCACCCTGTCCCTAGTCACCCTCTGCCACATGCCCAGATGCTCTCTGCCCGGCTCAGCACTTTATTCTGCCAGGAAAGCAGCATCACTAGCCTGGCGAGGACTTCCTCTGTTGGGGCTGAAATTTTCTTTTCTGTGAGTGGAGACACTGCCAGTCCCCTGCCATCTGTCAAATGAATGTCAGGAGAGTGGGGACCTAGTCTCTCCTGATGTCACAGTTTTTCCCAGCATCAAGCACAAGGTGGGCGCCCAATAAACATTTATAAAAGGATGTCTCCCTGTCCTTGGCCTTCCTTCTGGGGCGCACCCACCTGCCCACGGCCCACCCCTCCTGTCAATCTCCTACCGTCTCCTCCCCCCACCACCCCCAGGCATTCCCGGCTCATCCACCTCCCGCTTCTCTGCTCTCCACACACCTCTTCCATTTCACCAGCCCACTCCTCCGCCCACCCGTCCGCCCACCCGCCCGTCTCCGTCTCCATGCCTGAGTCACCCCGGAGTGTGCACGCTTGGGCCTCCGCTTCCCTGCGGCGCTCTCTCCCACAGGTGCCTCGGGGACTACGCATCCGGAGCCCTTCAGTCCCAACAGGTGCTCCGAACCCTCCCTCCCTCCCTCCCTCCCGGAGGGTACGGCCTGCCTCTGCCCTCAGGAGCTGCCCAGCCCACGCGGGGCGCAGAGCTCTCTGACTGGGCACCTGCTGCGCGTCATGCCTCTATTAATTCCCAGCATCCCTTCAGAGCAGAAGCCGAGCACAGTGAGGTCCGACCACCTGCCCAAGCCCGCACAGCGGCGGCGGAGTGACCCAGCTGGTTTTCTACCGGCCCTAGACATCTCAGTATTCTCGGTTGCCATAGATACCATATTCCGGAGCATTCCACAAACACACTTCCGTTTCCATGAAGGAGAGGCCCATTTTAATCAGGGGAAGCTTCCGAGAAGAGGAGTCCTCTTTGGGAGGGTCCTCCAGGACGGCCAAGAGGCAGCAAGGTCCTGAATCCCTGGCTGAGGAGGTGAGAGAGGCTTGCGCTTTACTCGGCGTGTGTCCCGAGTGGGTCATTTGGCGCCTCAGTTTTGTTATCTGTAAAATGGACTTGATATCTCTGCTTCAGAGAACAGTTGTGAAAGTAAACTTTCTTTCTCCGGTACTGGGGATTGAGCCCAGGTCCTTTGCACTGAGTCAACGTTCTCCAGCTCTTCTAATTTTTATTTTCAGACAATGTCTTGCTAGGTCCAATCCATCCAGGCCAGGCTTGAATATGAAATCCCCCTGCCTCAGCCCCTCAGGGTGCTGGGATGACAGACGTGTGCCCGACTTTTTTTTTTTTTTAAGACAGGTCTCGCTATGTAGTCCAGACTGGCCCTGAACTCACTATACCTCAGGATGGCCTCAGATTCCCGGTGATCCTCCTGCTTCAGCTTCCTAAATGGTGAAATAATAGGCACGTGCTGCCAAGCCTGGGAAAAATTTTTTTCTTTTTGAGTAAGGGTCTCGCTCTGAAGTCCTAGCTGGTCCTGAACTCACTGCGTAGTCCAGGCTGGCCTAGAACTCATGGGCATCCTCCTGCCTCAGCTTCCCAAATGCTGGGATTTATTACAGGAGTGAGCCACCATACCCAGCTAGTATGTGATGCCGGGGATCGAACCTGGGGTTTCGCACTTCTGAATCGAATCACACCTTGAGCGAGCGCTCAAAACACTAGGCTCTGCCCCCCAGCCTTTCCCTTATATTTTAAACTGTCTGGAGCATTTTTCCTTTCAAGCGGGGTCTCTTAGCAGTTATGCTACTGACATTGTGAATAAGAATTCTTTGCTGTGGGGACTGGCCGGGGTGCCACGCGAGGGGACTTAACAGCACACTGCCACCCCGGGCTCCAGGACAGTGCCAGTCCTGAATCACAAATACAGAGACCTCTGGGATAACCAAAAATGTCTCCAGAAATCACTAAGCATCCCCCGAGGAGGAGCAAAGTCACCCACCGAGGACCTCGGCCCGGGGCACAGCCCCTTGGCGCACTCCTGCGCCTCCCTCAACCCCGCAGATGAGCTGGGCTTGTGACCCAGGCCTGTCATCCCAGCACTCTATGAGGCTGAGGCAGGAGGATCACAAGTTCGAGCGCAGACGAGGCACCTCGGTGAGACCCTGTCTCAAAAGCAAAATGAAAACTGAGCTGGGCGTGGAGCTCAGTGTGAAGGCCCTGGGTTCCATCTCTAGAACCATCAAACAAAATGAAACAGCAAAGGAAAACCAGCACACACCGCTCAGGTGTTCCC
This sequence comes from Ctenodactylus gundi, assembly GCA_004027205.1. Taxonomy (NCBI): domain Eukaryota; kingdom Metazoa; phylum Chordata; class Mammalia; order Rodentia; family Ctenodactylidae; genus Ctenodactylus; species Ctenodactylus gundi. The sequence continues at coordinate 6,160 of PVKB01007733.1, forward strand.
CAGGCCCTGTGAGCCATGTCAACACGGCCCCTCTGCTTTTTTTTTTTTTTTTTGTCACTGTGCTTTCCGGCTCAACAGGCCAGCCCCTTTGCTAACTGAGGCTGTGTGCTGTCAGTCCTCTCCAGCGGAGTTTTGGCACCAAGAAGCATGGAGTCTCTGGCCCTCTTACCCACCAATGGGGCCCCTGGTCATGGGCTTGTCACCCGGCTGGGCCGACACCTGCACGGTGCGTGATATGCAGGCAGCGCTCCGTGACATGCCCCACTGGCAGGGACAGGGACGCCAGAGGGATTTCTGTGGAAACCCAGCAGGAGCCCGGCGGGGCACAGCCAAGGCTGGCCTCCCCCTCCACCTGCGCCGGAGGCGGGTGGTGACTGCAGCAGCTTAAAACAGCTTTTTTTCCTCTCTTTCTTGCTGGGACTTGAGTGGGAGTGAATGCGTCAGTGCCGAGGAGAGGAGAAGCACCCTCTTCTCTGACTCGCATCTGCAGGTTTGTTACATAAGGCACAGGAGCCCTGCCTGCCCCAGCCCGGCAGCCCCCACTGGGAGCCGACAGTCCCTGGGGTTGGACCCCCGGGGCCGCAGCGCTGGCTGGGGTGGGGGGAAATGGCTGTTGAGTGCCTAGTTTTAAAGGGGGAGAAACTGAGGCTCAGAAGGCCGAAATAGTACCCTGCCCTACCAGCAGTCAGGGACCCAGACCGGGGGAGGAGTCTGACAGGCTCTGAGGCCTCTGGGTGCTAATCAGAGCATGCGGGGGTCCTCTCCCCACCCTGGCATAAAATTCCTCCCACCAGGTTAGTTAGAGGAATCCTCCCCCTCCTGCTTCCGAAATGCCCTCAGAGTCGCTGCAGCCTCGTCACCAAGGAGACTATAGCTAGGCAAAGGCAAGGTAGCTGGGACCAGGGCAGGTCGGACCCTGCTCAGGGACACACAGCTAGGCCCTGCAGAGCAGCTGCTGTGGGCGCCTTACTTCCAGTGCTCACAGTCCCCAGGCCCAGCTCAGACTGCAGGAAGCCTGGAGTAACATCCCCCCCACTGGTGCCTTGGCCCACGGAGGTGCCCTGGAAGCTGGGTGCTGGTCCTTGTTCTCCTAGACACACCGCATGCCCCTTGCGTCACCCTGCAGGTGGCCGGGCTCCCTGGGGCTGGGGCTGGCTGTGCGTGGGGGCAGATGGTCCATGTAGGAGGGCACGCATCCTCCCCTGTACCACCTCCACTGGGTCTCTTCCTCTCCTGTCCTTCCTGCTGGCTGTGCATCCCCAGACCTGTTCCTAACCCTCTCTGGGCCTCCATCTTACCCACACGGGCATGGGTATACTATGTCCTACCAGGTCCTGACTCCAGAAACAAGGGGCGGGAGGCGAAAGCAGCAGGTGTCTCGGCTACCTTTGGAGGAAGAAGATACAGGCGGAAGACCTGGGCTATACAGCCCAGCGCAGCCCAGACCGGGTGCATCCTTGGGCTGCAGTGACCTTGACCTTCACTAGTCCTGGGTCCCCTACTCTTAGGGGCCTTGACACCAGGGGAAGAAAAAGTCCTACCTATTCCCGGTCACACATTAAACTGTGATGAAGGACCCGGCCCGTCAGCCAGGGCCTCTCACCCTCTGCCCCGGCCTCCCCGACCCATGCTCCTGGGGCCGCCTGCTTCTTGTGCCACCCACCCCCTCCGTGAAGCCCCCGCAGCACCGTGTCCACCGAGGCGGGAGGACAGTCGCTGGAGGCTGGGACCCTTCCCCCTGCCCGCCCACGCATCCCTGGGGCCTTCTCAGGCAGGGGCCGGAGGCTCCGATACCCAGCTCGGGGCAGAGGAGGGCCGGCTCGCCGCCCTGCTCACGCCAGAGGCAGGCCCACTCACCAGCCAGCAGCACGGTCACTTGGCAGAGCGCGGCCAGGCGCAGCAGCAGAGGGGTGGCAGCCATGGCGCGGAGTGGGCGCGGGTCCGGGCTGAGTCGGGATCGGCGCTTCCTCGCGCGCGGCTCCGCCGCTTGGTGCAGTGGGGCTCCGCCGGCTGCCTCCGCCCTCGCCCCGCCGCGGGCGGGTGGGAGGGGAGAGGAAGGGGGCCGGCGCGGCGCGGCTGGGGCCGGACTCCTCCTCGGGATGTTGCCAGGGAACCGCCGCTGCTGCCGGGAGGGGCCGCCGCCGCGGGGGTCCGGGCCGGCCTGGACCCCGCCCGCCCGCCGTGCAGCCCCCGCCGCGCAGCCCCCGCCGCCGGCCCGCCGGGCTCCCAAGTGGGCAAGAAGGGAAGGACAGGAGGCTGCGGAGCGGAGTGGGGGCCTGCAACTCGGCCGGCCGGCTCTTCCTGGGTCCGGGGGTATCTTGCTCCCACGCTGCGGGGCACCCAGCCTTTGCTAACCTGCGGACCCCAGGCGTCCCCTTCCCTCCTGTATCCCCAGAGCGCGGCAGGGTGCGCCGGGCAGACAGCAGGAGCCCCGCTCAGGACTCGCTGAAGGGGCGGTCTGGCCCTGCTTCTCACTGACAGGTGGGGCAACTGAGGCCCGGCGCGGGCAGGCCCCCTCTAGGTCACACCGAGCCCCGGGGGTGCAGAGCGCCTCTTCCCGTGCCACAGAGCGGAGGCCCAGGCGCGAGCAGCGGGGAGACCCTGCCTCTGCCTCGCCCTGCCAGCCCACAGTAGGGGCACAGTGGGGTGTCTCCTGGCTTCTCCTTAACTCCGCAGAAGTCGGGCCTACATGTGGAGGGAGTCTGGCAAATCCCCCCAGAAGGGAGCTCCTGGCTCTGACGTTCCAGTGCACCCGCCGTGAGGCCATGTAGGACTCCCACAGACACAGCCAGACCGGCCTTAGTGACAGCCTCTCTTTGAGGGCAGGGCGGCCACCCCCGGGGTCTGTGGAGCAGTACCCTGGCCGCTTCGCCTTGGAGTGTGCTGGGCTGTGCTGGGCCTCTCGGGGTTGCCAGCCAGAGGGACAGCTGGCTTGTCGGAGGTCTCAGTGGGCTAGGCAGGGGGGGCATGGCTCCCAGGGCCCAGGTACCTCTGGCCCTCTCCTCGGCCAATCTGACCCAGGCACGGTTGGCCGCTGGGGCTGTGGGGCTGAGAGGCTCCATAAGCAGCTGGGGCCCCCAACTCCAGTCCGTGTCCACAGGCACTCAGCCGCTCGGCCCAGCCAGTGCAGGGATGTGTCCCAAGTCCATGCCCAGTGCCTCCTTGTCTACTTGGGGAAGTGGGCCTGGAGACGGGCAGAAGGCAGAGAAAGGGAGGCAGGAAGAGGAGAAGGAGGAGAAGGCAGGAAGGCGGGGGGGGGGGGGGGGGGGAGGGGGGGGGGGGGCAGGGAGGAGGGACTGAGTAGGAGACCCTTTTCTGTCCCAGACCTCACCCCTGGAGTAGCCGGAGAGCAAGGGCACTGCCTCTGCGCGCGGAGGTTCTCCGTCTGGGGGTGCTGGCGAGTGTCTGCCTCCCTGAGCGATCTCCCTCCTCTGTCCAATACAGGTGACAGGAACCTCCACTCGCCCCACCAGGCGCTGTGTATGTGCTTTCCCGTGCTGATGCGTAGCCCAGGGGAGGGCACTTGCCCAGTGTGTGTGAGACCCTGGATGCCATCCCTAGTACTGTGCACACAGTCATGTAAAAACACACACACGCACATGTACATAAGCACATACATGCATGCACACACACACCTTAAGTGTTTTTCATGATTAAGTCATAAAATCATCATAATACCATCCTTGTGGTGCATTTTGTGCATGGGGAAACTGAGGCATGCTGAGACCATCTGCTAGGATGTGGAGAGCTTGGATTTACCCAGCCAGCTGGCTTTGGGACCCGAGTTTAAGGGCCCCATGCTATCCCGCATGCCTCCACCCAACGGGGAGGGCTGCTGTGAGGGGTGTGTTCAGGCCCACATAGCGCCAAGGCATCAAATGCTTTGCCTTTGCCCTTCAGCCACGGGGCCCAGCTTCTCCTCCAGAAAATGGAATTGCCCCTCCACCTGGCTCACAGGGTGTTGAGGACTAAGGCATTTACATCAAATCAGACAGGGCAGCCAGGCTACAGGGCAGCCAGGCCTGGTGTGGAGCACAACTCCACCACTCACGAGGGATGTGGCCTTGGGCTAGTTTCTTGACATCTCTGTGCCCCAGCTTCCTGCCTGTGAAATGGGCTGGAGGACTGGCTTAGGAGGTAAGCACTTGTCTAGCTAGCACAACTCCCTGGGTTTGTTTCTCCACATCAACTGTGTGTGGTGGTGCATGCCTGTAATCCCAGCACCGGGAAGCTGAGGCAGGAGGATTGCTGTGAGCTCGAGGCCAGCCTGAGCTACAGAGAGATACCCTGCCTCAAAAAAGAAAGAAAGAAAGGGAGGAAGGAAGAAAGAAAGAAAGAAAGATCTATGACACTATTATCACAACTAACAAAATTAACAATAACTTCCAGGTGTCACTGAACACCTAATTCAAATTTTTCTAATTGTCTCAAATGATGTATTTTGTACTTTCTTCTCCCTCCCTCCCTGTCACCTTCTTCCCTTCCTTTATTTCTTCCTTTCCCATCCAGGTTCACAGGTGGCATAAGCCTACATCCTCTTAGTCTTTTTATACAATCTGCATATTTTTTCATGATATTGACTTTTTTTTTTAATGATACCGAAGATGGAATGTGGAGCTTTGCTCTGGGATATACTCCAAGTCCTGCCTATCTGCCTGCCTGCCTGCCTATCTATCTATCTATCTATCAATCAATCAATCATCTATTTACAAGGTGCTGCTATGTTGCTCAGGCTGGCCTCAAACTTGTGGTCCTTCTGCCTCAGCCTCCCGAGTAGCTGAGGTGTTAGGCACTTGATTCATCCTGACTTTTTGGTTAACTTGTTCTCTTACACAATACTCTCATGCTTAATTTATTGAGTTACTCCCTTGTTAGTCACCTGATTTCCCCCCCTCTATCCCATGTATTTCCTGTAAATCAGAAGTCAGATCTACTAGCTTGATTAGACCATGGCTGCACGCTCTTGGCAAGAATCTGCTGTAATTGTGTGCGCGCCACATGGCACTAACAGGAGGCATGCACGGCCGGGCTGGCCTGCTCCTCTCCAGCCAGATGGCTGGCTGGCTGGATTTCTCCCTTATCAAGCATTATTCCATTGTGATTTCTAACTATGCTGGGACACGAACTGACACTCTGCACCATACACAGAGGCAGGACTAGACAGGCCACCCATGCAAGGGAGAAGCTAGCTAAGGTGGGGTACACCACTGGCTCACTGGGAGGGTCACTGGGAGGCTGCATTTGGACCACACTGTGGAGGATTTAGACCCAAGCAAAGAGCAACAGCAAAGGGAGCTGGGAAGGCTTTGGGCTGAGATGCAACTAGCAGCAATGAGGAAGTGGGCAGCACCACACAGCTGGAAGGGCTAGAGGGATGGAGCTACCCCTAGCCGAACCATCCGCACACCCCAAGAGCAGGGACGTGAGGGGCAGGACAGGAGCCTCTGCGGAGAGGAGGGTGCAGAGCCCAGGCCACACTTACAAGGCCCCGGAGGAAGAAGGGTGGGGTGCTCCTCCCGCCCTCTCCAGAAGGGGCAGCTTTGCTGTGCTTTCCTTGGCCCCCCAACTCTGCCCAGCCTACCTTTTCTGACCAAGCAGGAGGGTACCCACCCTACCCAGCATGTCCTCTGCCTGTACCCAGCCCTGGCTGCGTCCTCTTTTGAATTGAGGGAAAACACACATAACATCTCACCCGGTGTCAGGCTATAGTTCAGTGGCATTAGACATACTCAGTGTTGCGCAACCACCACATTCCACCTCCAGAAATTTTCCATCTCCCCAGAGTGAAACCGTGTTCACATCAAACATGACCTCTCTAAGTGATGTCCCTGCTCCCCCTCGTAACCGCTAGTACTTGGTCTCTGAGATGTCGACCCTTTAGGTGCCTCTTCTAAGTAGAAACATACAATATTTGTCCCTTCCTGCCTGACCGATTTTACTTAGCACAGTGTCCTCGGGATTCATCCACGAGGTAGCATGAGTCACCTTGCCTTCATTTGTAAAGCTGGATCGCATTCCTCTGTCTGTATGTTCCACACTTCACATATTCATAGGCCCGTGGACATTTGGGCTGTTTCTACCTCTTGGCTACTACGAATAACGGGGCTGTGAGCATGAATGCAAGCATCTCTGAGACCTTGCTTCGTGGGGTCTTCCCGCTTCATCTGTTTGCCTACATCTCCAGAAATGAAATTGCTGGATGTCTTAGTTACTTTGTCATCGCTGTGACTCAGCACCTGACAGGCACAAATTAGGGGACAAATTAGCTCACCGTTTCAGAAGGTCACAGTCCATCCGTAGGCAGTGGGCCACAGTGGGAGCACATGGCGGAGGCAGAGATGGAGGCTGCTCCTCATGGCACTGCAAACAGGAGGTCAACTCAAGTCCTAGAAGAAGGAAAGAAGCAGCATATATACATATACATATATAGGTATTTTTCCAGGTCCCATCCCAGTGATCTGTCCCTTTCGAGTCAGCCTCAGTGTTCCACCCCATAATCCACTCCTCCAGATGAGGCCTCCACCTCCCAACAACGCACAATTCTATAGACAACCTGTAACATCCAAATTCATGAGACTTTTGGGAGACATTCCAGATCCAAATCACAATACTGCATCATATGTTTAGTCTGGCATTTGTTTGTTTGCCCTGGTCCTCAGAGAGGACCCGAGGCTCCGAGAGACATTGTCCCTTGCTCCGGAAGCCCTCCGCGGAACGTGAGACCTCTGCCAGATCTACGGCGTGCCCTTCCCGTGCTTCTTCCTTGAGTCTGTGGCTACTGCCTTGGAGGTTGCACTGTGGGGCAGGTAAGAGGGCAGCAGAGGCACATGTGACAAGATGTCAGAGGCGGGTGCTTACACTCAGGGGGCAGTGGTGACTCCTGAGGGCAGAGGCTGCTGTTGTAGTGTGTTGGCAACGAGACTGCTTAGAGAGTCCCGGGGCTGGGCTGCTGGGGTGCTCCCAAACCTGCCTTCTTTTCCTCCAAGACTCAGACCCCGGCTCTCCCCCAGTAGCCCTTGACATCACAGTGCTTGTGGGCCCGAGTTCTGCCTCCAGCACAGGGCAGAATGGGTGGGCAGGCCTTCCTGGCCAGACTCCACACATCCTCCCACCATCCTCCACTTTCTTTCCCTGTCTGCTGGATGATGGACGAACGACTCAGGCCTGCGAGTATGGTGGCTGCGATGTTTGGAGCTGTCTCCAAGGCTCCAGCCAGGAGTGCTATTGAAAGGCGGCAGAGCCTTTAGGAGGTAGGCCTAGTGGGAAGAAGGTCGTCGGAGACAATTCCCTGAAGGGCGTATTGGAATCTCACCCCCACCTCTCCTCTCCTCTCCTCTCTCCTTCCCTTCCCCTCTCTTTCCACCTCTCCTCTCCTCCTTCCCCCTCATCCCCCTTCCTCACCTCTCCTCTCTTCTTTTCTGACAGGAAAAGCTACACCTTAAACAAACACTCCTTCGCCCGGGGCTCCATGCACGGGAGGTGCTTTCTTCTCACATCAAGTCTAATCCAGCATGGCGGCTCTGTGGGCAGCCTTCCAGGTGCTCATCTAGGGACTCTCCCTCTTTTTTACCCATCCCTCTCTCTCCCCCTCTCCAGCTACCATAAAGCCAACAGCCCCTCTGGGCCACACGCCCATGCTATGACGTACTGCGTCACTACTGGTCCATAACAACAGGATCCGAAAATCATAGAGTGAAACCTCGGAAACCGTGAGAACGCACACCTTTTCCTTTATTAAGCAGATTTTCTCAGGTATTTTGTCATAGTGACAGAAAGCGAACGTAGCCATGAGAAGGAAAAGTTCTGGGTTCCTAGATGAGCGCTTGGAAGGCTGCCCACACAGCAGCCATGCTGGATTAGACTGATGCGAGGAGAAAGCACTTCCCTGGTGAGTGGATCCCTAGAGCGTAGGAGTGTTTGTTAAAGGTGGTAGCTTTTCCTGACTGGTCCTCCCTCCGCTTCCCCAGCATTCTCCCTCCAAGTGGGAGTTCAAACTGAGCTAGTGAATGAAGAAAACACTGCTTCAGGCTCTAGAGGAGTCTCCTCAGATCCTCCGGACAGCTTGAGGGTGGCAGCTCTTGGGCCTCCCTGTTGGCCCCTGTGTGGCGGCCTCCCTGACCCTGTGACCATTCACCAGGTGGCCTGGAGCAGGTCCCCTACTATTTTAGTGTCAAGGCTAAAACAGGAGTGGGCAGAGGGAGGAGGTTGTGCTATTCCCCATCCTATCTCACGGGGACTACAAATGCCAAGGAACCAAAGAAGACACTTTAACTTTTATTTTCCAGAAGACCTGAAGGACAAGGGAAGGACCAAAGGGGAGGTGTGTACCAGGGCACTTGAGGGCTCCATTCCCAGGCAGCAGGCAGGTTAGCACTTCTAGTGTGTATGGTAGGCAGGTGACCCACAGGGACACAGGACTGAAAGACTCAGAGCTACGTGGATAGCACAGTGCCATTTCCCGTACTTTGGACCTGAGCCCTTCAGCAACCTGAGAGGTGACTGTTCCTGTCTTCCTTGTCTTGTGAGGCTTGGAGGGGAAACAGTCCCCCAGCCACCCCACTGAGCTATCCCAGGCTCCCTCAGAAAGGAGCAAACACACGTTGAGTTTATTCCCTTTCTTAGGGCACAGAGGTCTCCTGAGAGGCATGGGTTAAGTCCCAAATCCCACCCCTTAACCTGGCTCCAGCCCCCCAAACGATCTCCACCCAGGAGGTTTCACTGGTCTGTAAGCACAGAGTTCTTCCACCATAGTAGCTGCCTCTTAGGGCCAGGACAGCATCACCTGGTCCTCTGCCACATAGTGCCCCAAATTCTCCCATCCATTCACTTGACCTTTTCAGTATTCACTCTCTTTCCGTATATAAATATAATTGAAGCTTATGATACTGAGGCAGGGCCATTGCTGACCCCGCGGCATGAATCAGGAATCAGGTTATCTGACATTTAGGGAAGCGGGAGGGAAGTGGAGTGGTGTGGGGGAGAGGGAGCTGTGGGCGGAGGGCCTGAGTGTCAGAGGCCTGGGGACCACTGCAAGTCTGAGAGAAGACACAAGCAAGAGGACAGCTGCAGTGGAGACAACGGGTGACTCAGGCACCTTGAGAAGTTCACAGTTGGCCACGTTGGCCCTTCCTAGTGACCCTGACTCTCGGTGTTGAAGGTCACTGCCATTTTTTGGAGGAGAAAGGTGACTTTCCCATCAGTCTTCAGCCTTTCTGTGAGCTCCAACCTAGGCCCTGTGCTCTATCTAAGCTGGAGGCTAGGAGCTAAGAGTAACTCAGATGGGGACTCTGGCCTACGCAGCAGGGCTGAAGGGAAGGCCCCAGGCGCTGAGAGCACAGCACCTGATCTGTAAGGAGCATGCTAAGGGCCAGAAAAACAATGACCCTGACATATGCCAATGTGGGTCAAATGAAACCTCCCAGCAAGGGGGGTAGGGGGGCGCTGGTCACGTTCAGGTGGTGGGAGGGATGTTTTGCTGTTAGCAAAGTCCCAGGAAAGGCCTAGAAGTAGAAGTGGGTGGTACAGTCTGGAGAATGGAAGCTAAACCCAAAAGTCTAGGGAAGGGGCCAAGGCTGCGGACAGGGAGGACCCCAGATCTGGAGGGCTGGGACTGGATGCAAGGCTCTGATTCCACCTACAGTAGTTGGGGGACCAAGCAATGGCCAATCAACATGTGGACCTGGCTGCAGGGGCAGAGGATGGGTCAAAGGGGCCCTGAGAGGACCTGCGAGTGACGGGGGTGTCGACTGGGGATGATGGGTGTGAGGGTGGAGATGAGAGGATGCAAAGTGTTGTTGGCACTGGCTTCTGTGGGGAGCAGCTGTAATGGCAGAGGTAGGGCTCAGCGAGCCTTCCTGGAGAAGCCGGGGCCATGGTCTCCAGGGACCTCTCTCATTCCGACAGCCTCTGCAGGATGCTCTTAACCCAGGGCACCCTGGGGTTGGCACAGATCTCCCGGTCCTTAATGGTTTTCAAGCTGGAGGGAGGAGACACATGGCAGTGTTAGCATCTAGCATGGAAGCTGTACACCCTAGGAAGCTTTGCATTTATGCGCCACCTACTGTGTACAGAGCTCACCATCTATGAGTTACTGGCTATATATGGAGTACTTGCATGTACTCCATACTCAAAATTTATGAGCCACCTACTGTCTACAGGCTCAGCACTTGAGTCATCTGCTAAGCATGGGAGTACTTCCTATGTAGAGTATTTCAGTGTTCATACGGTAGCCTGCTATTTGCAAATCACATTTCTGAAGGGGACCAGAGAAGGTAGAGAGCAAGGATTTTCAGGACCCTGAGTTCCTCAGTTCCAGCGGGGAGTGCTCTGTCAGGCTATGGTCTTGAGTCCCTAGGAGTCTCATAATATCACTGACATTGCCTTGGGGAAGACAGTTTTGGGTCATGGCCGTAGCACAGCCTCTGGAGCCAGCTATCTGGGTTCGAATTCTTGCTCTGGCACTTGTTGACACTTATTGGCAGGCCACTTAACTTTCCTGAACCTGTTTTCACATCTGTAAATGAGGATGACAATCCTAGCCCTCACTATCAGTAAAGATTTGATAAGTTAAGGCACACACGAATGCTCAAAGACGTACGCTCTCCCAAGTGTTAGAGCGCATACTGGATGTTACATAATTGTGTCAGTTGTTGGCCTGAACCTTTTACACAGATTTTCTTAATCAACACTTACAGCAATCCTGTAAGGCCCTATTATTCAACCCGTTTTGTAGCTAAGAAAACTGAGGCCCATGTAGGCAAGTCAGCTTGCTTGAGTACCAGCACTGAGCCCTGATAAAATCACTCTGGGAACCCAGACTCCTGGGGCCAGTACGCTCAGAGAATATGCCCGCTAGACCCACAGGCGAAGAGCTCTGGCCGAGGTGCATACCGCCAGCTGCACGTCAAGGCTCCTTCCTACTCCTACCCCAGGGCGGATTTTGTTGGCTACCATCAGCCAGGGCTGCTTGCCGGCCAACCAGGCTCGCCAGCCCCACCCTTTGCCAAGCCTGTGACCCCCTGCTTCCCTCTCAAGAGCTTGATGGCAGCTCCTGGCAACACTCACCCCCTGTCACCCCTGGTCCCCAGACAACTAGCAAGCAGAAAGAACAAGGAAAGCGGCAGCATGTCTCTACGTGTCTAGGCCTCGTGGGAAGCCTGCTCCACCACCACTGTGGCCATTGGGTGCCATCTCCGCCTGTTAAGCCAGAGCTCCTCTGGCCCAGAATCTAAGGAACGCGTGTGCTGTTCTCTGTTGAGCACCTACTATGTGCCGGGCAGAAGCGCCACTCCTGCCGGCTGTCCCAGTGCCCTGTGGTGCTCGAGGGCTGGCCACCCCCCTGTGCCAGCTGCTCTGAGCAGGGTGGCCTCCAGGACAATGAGCTAGTATTTCTGAAGCGCTTATGCCAATGTCTAGCACTTCTTGTGTGTTCAGTTAGTACAAGCAAATAAGGGTTATGGCCCCACTACGTGTGTGGGAAGCTGAGGCTCAGGATTGAGGTGACATGAACCAGGGAGGCTCCTGCTCCGGCTTCCTGCGCCACTCACTGGCTGATCCCTCCAGGAAATGGAGGCAGCAACGGGAACCCCAAGGGCGCCCTGAGCTCCAAAACCCAGCCTCCCCCCACCCCCCATGTGAGACCAGCAACAGGGAACGAAAAGCTCGGGAGGAAGGGCCACACGAAGACCCGGGAGTCCTGGGCCAGCCTAGGCTGCGGCGAGCGACCCTTCCCAAGCCTGAGTCTCCGCCTGTAACACAGGAACATGGACCACCTCCCAGGGTGGCCGTGGGGACTGAGCGAGTTTACACAGGCTCAGGACGGGTTAGACCTGATGATGTCCTCTGATCACAAGGGCTTCCTCGATTACCTCCAGGGGCCGAGTACCACGCTGCTCTGGCAGGAGTGGCACCGAGCCGGCTACCTACCCTGTGCTCCAGCCACAGCTTATACTGCCCACACAGCCATGCCCACGCTGAGTGGCACCCTGTTCATTCAGCCCCACATCATCAGATACTGGCACGTCGCCTGGTACACAGGAGGTGTCCAATAATATTTGAACAAGCTCATTATCTTTGTTCGTGAACACCCTAGCCTGGACTGCACCCTGTTTTCCAGCCAGGTCTCCATTCACAGGCCCAGCTGCCTTCTTCCCTGACCCTGGGTCTGTTCCACCCGCTTGCACCTGGGCCACCGCAGGCCACACCCTCCCAGGCCTTGTGACCCAGCTCCCTACTCACACAACACCAGGCCTGCGGCAGGAGTCCGAGGTCCAGTAGAAGGCCTTCACCACACGCAGGGGCAGGGTGTGACGGATGAAGTCCCTGCAGCAGATACTATCCTGCACGTTGGCACCATAGGGGGCTGTGGGAAGGGCACAGGGGAGTCACTCTGGGCTGCAGCCCCTGTCCCAGGTCCCCCCAGGCTCCAGGGAAGAGAATCTGTTCCCATGTGGAAGAAGGGTGTCCGGAGAGTCCAGGTCCTCAGAAACCCCAGCCTCGGGGCCTCTGAGAAGCCACCAAGCTCCCAAGGCCTGTACTCTGGGAGGGGCAGTGTAGGCCCACAGATTATCAATACATTTCTAATAATCCAGTGTGGTAGCGCACGCTTGTAATCCCAGCACTGGGGAGGCTGAGGCAGGAGGATTGCTGTGAGTCCAAACCCAGCCTGGGCTCCATAGTGAGTTCAGGACCAGACTGGGCTGCAGAGCGAGACCCTGTCTTAAACAAACAAACAAGAACAATACATTTCTAGATGGGTTTCAGCAGCTCCAAAATGAAAGGAGCCTTAGTAGCTGCTATTTAGGGTGAGATCTGGGAACCAGAGCACCAGTGCCTGAGAGCTTGCCAGAGATGCACAACGCGGCCCAGATCTACTGGATCTCATTTGCTTTTTCTGTATTCTCTCTCTCCTTCCCCCCACCCCCACTCTCTTGCTCACTCTCTTTCAGCGGTAGGGATTTAATCCAGGGCCTTTGCACTGAGCTACATCCTCAGCCCTTTATTTATTTATTTACTTATTTATTTATTGAGACAGAGTCTCACTCTGCAATCCAGGCTCACTATCACCTCACTATGTAGCCCAGGCTGGCCTTGAACCCTCAGCAGACCTCCTGCCTCAGCCTCCTGAGTGTTGGGATTATAGGTGTGCACCACCATGCTCAGTTTACCTGGTGCTAGGAAATTGAACTCAGGGCCTTGAGCTTGTGAGTGCTCTAACCACTGTGCTATTCTTCCAGTCTCTTTAAATTTTATTTTGAGACAAAGTTTCATTAAGCTGTCCTGGCTGGCCTCAGATTTGCAATCTTTCTTCCTCAGCATCCAGAGTAGCTGGGATTACGGGTGTGTGCTACCCTACCCAGCCATGTGTTTGTAATACACCACGTGAGAAGTTTGCTCCATCTTATATCTGCTCTAGCCCCCTTTGCCATGCACTGGGGAGGCTGTCGTCTGGAAAGGGGAACACTTATCCAAGGCCACACAGCAAGACTGTGGCGGAGCCGGTGGCCACATTCAAGCGGAAGACAAGCACGTCGATCTGATGCAAACCCCCTTCTGCTCAGCCACACAGGTGAGTCATTTGACATCTCGGAGCCCAGTTTCCTCCTCTGACCAAGCCACCGACAGCAGCGGTGACTCTGTGAGATCTTTTGTGCTGGGGGAGCTCTGTGAGCAATGATGGGTCGTGGCTGCCTGACTCCCACCCCAGGGCCCATCTTTACCCAGCCCAGAGCAGAAGCATCTACAGCGAAGGGGAGAAGGCCTTCCTGTGAAGGACAATTCTGGTGCAAAGCTGGAGTGGCGAGAGGACAGGACCAGCTCTTCCAGGGAAGGTGACACAGAGCCCCCAGAGGGCCAGGTCTGAGCAGGGGAAGGGAGCACTGAAGGAAAGGTGTACTCCGTGTGCTTAGGTCTGTTTGATGCGGGGGGTCCTCAGGCTTGGCCCCCATAATCTCTAGCCCAGCTGATGGATTCTAGAAGTTAAGCGTTCAAACTGCCCATTGGACAGATGTATAATCTGAGGCCCAGAGAAGCATCACGATTACCATGAAGCCACGAGAATCAAAGGCAGACTGGACTGTGCTGCTCTTAAGTCCAGTGCTCTTTCCAGAAGAGGAGAGAGACACCTGGTATCCAGCCCTGGCCTCTGCAGTGAGCCCCCCGAAGCCCTATCTCACCTGTATCCGTTGCTCGAAGCATCACTGAGAAGAGAACAAGGGCAACCAGGAGTGGAGCCTGCGGGCCGGCCATGGTCTGCTCATGTGTCCCGGCCTAGGTACAGAATCCCTGGGGGACAGGCAGACCTGGTATTTAAGTGCCAGCCCCACCCACCAGACTCAGACATCTCTTAGTCACCCAGGAGCCCAGAGTCTCTGACATTCATGTCGTGAAAGGAGAAGTCCCCACTTCCTCCACATGGAGAAATTCTCTGCTGGGGAACCACTCTGAGGGGACCCCCGTCCTGAGTCTCCAGAGACCAACAAAATCCCCCGCGAGGGGCCTCCTGGAGGCCATCTCCCTAGGGTCTGCTTGCTGAGTGGCGTTGGCCATGCCACTGAGGCCTCTGGGACAGGTTTCCCTGGGTGACACAAGTAGGGGTTCTGCCTGGCCTCTCTACTGCAGTGGTTTGCTGGTATCCAAGTAAGAACATAGCCAAACCCTAGCTTTGAGTCAAGAACCTATGTCAGAGGGGGAGGCCCATGGCCTCTTGGGGCTGGTCTCTGCTGCCATGCCAGCCTCTTCTGGGACTTCTCAACAAGTCCTCACCCGTCCACTCACCAGCTTGTGAAGCGCTTCCAGCCCACCTCTGTGTCTCCTGCTCCCCCTTCTCCCTTGCTCACCCTCTTCACAAGCAGTCACACATCCCATCGATCCGACTTCTTAGCTCTCCCCCGGATCTGTCCCTTTCTCAAGTCCCACTGTCCCTGCTCATAGAGACCACCACTGCCTCAGGTGTAGACACTGGTCTCCTCAGACGAGCAGACTAGACTCAAAGCTGACACACGTATCTACTGGGTCTCCCACTCCCCCGAGAGCAGAGGCCAAGCTCCTGCCTGTGGCCTTCAAGGCCGCCTGCCAGACAGGATGCCATGGTCTCTGTCTCTTGCAGGATCACCCAACACTACTCACAGTTCCTCAAAGAGCTCTGCAGACTGGCCTAGGCCACGAATTCCACTTCTCCACTGTACAAACTCCTACTCATGTGTGAAGAGCCATTTGAAATGTCACCCCTTTGGTAAGTCCACCCCCTCAGGACTTCATACTTTCTGAGTGACCTTAACCATGCTTTCTCTCAACCTCTTCCTCACAAATGGAAGTCCGAGCCCTTGGAGGGCGGATCTCTCCTCTTGTTTTTCTTGGCATTTCCAGTGTTGTCCAAGGATCAGGTATGGGGGGTGGAGGAGAGGAAGCTCAGGACACAGCTGGTAAGTAGGAAAAGCAAGGCTTGGGGCCAAAGGGTACTAGCCCAAGTCACACACCACCTAGCCAAGCCTTGGACTCAGACCCAGGACTCAGTTTGTAAGGTGATCCCACCACACTCATTTTTCACTCAACAAATTTTTACTAAGCCCTGTGGTATAACATTGGCTCTCTAAAAATGCCCACATCCTAATCCCCAGAAGTTGGGAATATGGCCACTTCCGTGGTGAGAAGGACTTGGCAGGTGTGATTAAGTTAAGGATATTAAATAGACTTCCTGTGCTATCTTAGTGGTCCCCAAAATTTTTGACACAAGGGACTGACTGCCTTAGGGGAAGAGCGTTCTCCCAAGGATGGGGCAGTTGGGGTATGCTGTTCCGTGGTAGATGGCGGGAGGATAGCTATGAGCCAGGAACCGGCAGTAGCTCCAGGGCGGGAGCAGGGAGGGAAGCACTGCCTCCTGTCTGTCAGCAGTGGCATCAGAATCTGAGAGCCTGCTGACAGGAGGCGGGGCTTCCCTTGCCACGCCTTCTCTGCTCGCTGGGTCCTTCCAGGGCCACCGGAACATACTGCTCTGCAGCCCTGTCGTTGGCGACTGCTGATCTAGTAGGCCCTGGGGAATCACGGGTCATTACAAAGGGAGGCAAGGGTCGCAGTCAGGAAACGGACCCCAGTGGAACAAGCTTAGGAACCCAGGCTTGAAGGGGTCCGGAAGGGCTGGGAAGATGCGGAAGCAGAGTCTCTCCCAAGCCTCCACCAACACCTGGATCCCACAAGGCTGATCTCATTGTTCCCGGCTCTGAATCCTGCGATGAGGAATGTGGTTTGTTTTAAGCCACAGCATCTGTGGTAGTTATAGCGAGAAGAGAAGAAAGTGAGCCCGAGTGTGTTGCCAAGAGCTGGAACACAGCCCCAGCCAGAGAGCAGAGGTCCCCAAGTCCTTAGCATGGGCCCCCGAGACAGACAGTAGGCAATCAACCCCAGTAGCCAGTGGAGAGGAAATTCAGAAGGCTGTAGGAGGCTACCAGGGCAGAAATGACACGTGCAAAGGCCCTGACAGGGTGGCAGGTGACCAGAGGGGAGATGTCGGCAGGTGAGATAGGGCAGGGGGCCCACAGGCCTCCCGTAGGGCTTTTGCCCCAAGGCATTACCCAGGGCCACTCACAGAAGGACAAGCTGTCTGATCCTGCTGCTGGGGTCTGAGAACTGTTAAATACATAGGCAGAAAACGGGGTGGGGGTTTTGAGAGGTTGGGGGAGGAGGAGCAGGAATTTGTGTTTGGTAGGGACACGACTCGGTTTCCTAAGATACAACGTTCCACAATGATGAGGGTGGTGGTGGTGAATGGATGTAATGCTGCTGCATTGCCTACTTCAAAATGGCTGAGGTGCTAAAGGCACGTAATCTATACTTTACCAAAAACAAGTGTCCCCAGAATCAAATCAAGACTCTGTGGCTAATTTCCAGTTGTAAGAAAATATAGAAACTAGAAGATGAAAGACTCTATAGGCAACCCATCAGACTCCAATCGGACCACCCCGAAGGTGGGACTCTCAGACTCTACTACAACTTCCTGGGAACCTCAAAACGTTAGGCTAAAGTTAGCTCAGTGATGAGAGTCCTTGGCTGGGAAGGGCGGGTCCCAGGTTCCACCCCCCAGCACACAGATTAGCTGGGTGTGGTGGCACACTCCTGTAATCTCAGCATGCGGGAGGCTGAGGCGGGAGGCTTCTGCCATGAGTTCAGGTCCAGCCTGGGCCACATAGTGAGGTTAAGATCAGCCTAGCCTACAGAATGTGACCCTGTCTCAAGAAAAAAAAAATGTTCAGAAAAGAGTAATAACATGTAGGATGAGGAAGATTAAAAGGGACAAGAGATATGACAGCCAAATGCGACAAGTGGCCCTTAAATTCTGGTTTTGACAAAGAAGAACTGTAGAAGACCTTGAGAAGACAACAGGGGGAAGTGACTATCGATTGGATCTTGGCTGCTATTAAGGCTTTATTATTGATTTTCTTAGCTGCATTAAAGACCTTAGGTATGTAGAAGAATCTTCTTGTCTTAAGAGATGCACAGGGAAGAATTTAGAGGTGAAGGTTATGATGAGCTCAGTTTCAAAGAACAATATGCACATGTGAATATAGAGAAAAATATTTGTATGCCCAGACATTTGGCTCTTACGTATATGCGTATATTTGTGTGTGTGTGTAAACTTGCATGTGTGTATGTGTGTGAGAGTGTATGTTCCAGAGAGAGGAAAGAAGACCTAAAGCAGAACAGGAAAAATAAACATTGAAATTGTTACAGCTGGTTGCTGGTTGTCTTGGTGATTGTTGAACTCCTCTGACAATTTGCCTCTGTATTTCAAAAGTGTCATGAGAAAAAGTTGGGGGAAAAGAAGAATATATATTAAACACGGAAGTCCTCCTATAAGCAAAGAGGATTGTAAGGGCTGAGGCCCCTCATGGGTGGACCCTGGGGGCTCCCCCTGGAGAGTACCTGCGTCCCCAGGGACTTGGCAAACCCCAGGTGCCTCCTGCTGGCTCCGCAGCAGTGCCCATCCCCATCCCATGTCCTGGGCTTAAAGGAATGTCACCATGCCCGTGGGCTGGGGACTCTTGCTCCCCTGTGTCCTCAGTTTCCCTGGAGATGGAGAGGGCCAGACAGGACACAGGGGACCAGATGTCAGAGAACGGAAGAGCAGTTCCTTTTGGGGCTGCAGATGCAGGGCCGTTTCTGACAACAGGTGGTTTTCTCTGCTCCGGTAGGTGGTGGTGAGGCCCTATCTTCCTGTGTGCCGGCAAGGTATGAGCATCTCCCAAATCTAATTCTCTTCTCTTAGCCTTCCCTCTTTTTCTGTTTTATATTCCTTTTTCTCACAAAGCTGAGTGCCATGCTACATGGCTGCAAGCTCAGCTGCTCTGGAGGCTCAAAGCTAAGAGTTGATAGTGAGCTTGGACAGTATAGTGAGACCCATCTCAATAATAAATACTCTAACAAAGTATGTAAATGTAGAACCATCCCAATGTCTATCAACTGACACACGGACAAAAAAAATATACAGTATGTGTGCAATGGAATATTATTCAGCCCTGAAATAGAGAGTCTGACATGTGGGTGAAACTTGAAGGTGTAACACCAAGCAAAATAAGTCAGGGACAAAAAGACAAATGCAGTATTCGTTCTCTCATAGCAGGCCCTGGGGACATGCCCAAAGGGGCAGAAAGTGGCGGCTGTCTGGGCTCGGAGTGGGGAAAGGGGAGCTCATAGGGACAGAATTTCAGCACAGAAGATAAAAAGTCCTATAGGTGAGCAGTGGGGTAGTTGTAAAACAACATAAATGTGCGTAACGCCACTGAACTCTACACTTAAACATTCTAAAAACAAGGACTGGGGACATAGCTCAGTGGTTAAAGTGCTTGCCTAGCAGGCACAGGGCCTTGGGTTTGATGCGCACATAAAAACCAGCCAGGTGTGGTGGCATGTGCCTCTAAATCCCTGCACCTGGGAGGCTGAGGCAGGAGGATTTTTGGAGAGTTCCAGGCTAGCCTGGGATACATTATGAGGTCAGGGTCAGCCTGGACTACAGTGTTAGATTCTATCTCCCCCCAAAAATTCTTTTTTTTTTTTTTTTTGACAGGGACAGAGGACGTAGCTCGGTGACAACACAGTTACTTTCCAAACACAAAGCCTCGTTTGGTCCCCAACGTCACACAACAGAAGGTTAAGATGGTAAATTCTACACGATGTACCAGCACTAGCTGCCCCTGAGTATGGGCAGTGGGCAGGTGCTCAGGGGAGAGACTGACTGTCCACCAAATACTCTTTTGCATAATTGGAGCCTTTGGTTTGGCCCCTCACCCTCTCAGGCTGCCCTGGGCAGAAGGACACAATTTTAAATCCCCACTGTAAGGCGACTTTCCCCCTGAGATCCCCACCCACCCCACTGCATCTTCCTTCCTTAGCAGGGAGAGGTTCCATGCTTGTCCTCCAGAAGTAGTCTACACATGTGCAGGACCGTGTATAAGTGCCACCGGAAGAAGTAGGAGGCGGGAGAAGAGGAGAGAAGGGAGGGAGGAAGGAAGAAGGGAAGAAGAGAGGGGCCGGGGAGGAAGGGAGAGCGGGCCGGCGGCCTGAGGTGGATACGGAAACGCTGCCTGCCCCTGGTTTTCACCCCCAGCACCGAAGCTGTGACTCCGCACTGGTATGGCAGGCCGACTCCACCACAGGGTGCACCGGCAGGCGGCCAGGCCCCTGCCAGCGGTTAGCTGGGTGATTTCCAACCTTTGGTATTTACATAAAAATGTCCGGTACATTTCTTTGAGAGAGCTCATGAGGGTGCGGTGGATAAATTCCTAGAAATAGCAAATTTGAGCTTTTGCTTCCACTGAAAGAAAACCCCTGCCCTGGCCAGCTGCCCGAGCTTCCCTTTTTGGCACAGCGGGGGTGCCCCAAGGGCCAGTGTGGCCCTTGACATCTGAGCTGCTCTGAGCATACAAGGGCCAGAACTAAGTCTAGACCACAGTACCGGCCAAACAAGGCACTGTGAAGCCAGCAAAAAATTCTGGAGTGGATCCAGAGGGCTGGGGAAAAAGGTGAAGCCTCTGGGGCTACTTGGCTTGGCGACAATGACAACAGCAGTGACAGCAGTCACCTTGCTATAGTTTCAATGGAATGTCATGCCAATGTCCATGCATTCAATGAGTGGCCCTTGGCTTGTAGTGTTATTGGTATGTGGTGGAACTGATAAGAGGTGGGCCTGGTAAGAGATTTTAGGCCATTTGGGCATGGCTTCACAGGGAACTGTGGGATGCTGGGCGCTTTTGCTTCTTCTTGACTGTCTTGACCATGAGGTAAACATGTTGCTCCAACATGTGCTCAAACCGTGATGTGCCACCTTGCCACAGGACCAAAGCAACTACACCAGCCGATCATGGGCTGAAACCTACAAAACTGTGAACTGAATCAAAGCTTTTCTTTTTCTCTTCAAAGAATATTTATACAGGAAGAGAATAGCATTGGACACCTTTTCTCTTTCTGAGTTGATTGCCTCGGGTATTTTGTTCCAGCAACGAGAACCTGACTAACACAAACTGGCACTTACCTAGTGCCAGGCTCACTGTGCTTTGCAGTTCACATTCAGGGCCTAAGTATTTTTCTGTAGCAAAATGTTGAAGGAACTGCTATTTTTATACTCATTTCTCAGATGAGGAAACGGAGCCTCAGAGAGGGACTAGGGCTGTGCTTAGGCCCACCTCACAGCAGCGTCCAGATGGACATCCAGGTGGACCCTCCCTGCTCATTGCCTGCAGTCACGATCAGATTTGGAGTAGAAGTGACAGACAGAGTCTCAAGTGTCACGAGAGGTCCAGCTCAGCCCTGCGCAGCCTAAACTCCCTGTTCCTAAAGCCATCCGTGAGGAAACAGCCAAGGGCACAGAAGCCATTTGTCGAAGCCACAGTGATGAAGCCTGGATTTGATCCCAGGTTTTCTCGTTTTGCTTTTTGACTGAGACATAATTTACACAGTATTGAATTTACCCCGTAAAGTGTAAAACTCAGTGGTTCTTAACACAATATATCAGCAAGATTGTATGACCACCACCACCATCTAATCCAAGGACATTTTCAAGGACACAAGAAGAAACCTTGTACCGTTAGCATCATTCTCCACCTCCCTCGGTCTCCAACCCCCGGAAATGGTCACCCGTCTTTTCTCTACCTTACTGGGCATACGTTTTATGGGCATTTCATGAAACAAAATTGCATAATATTTGACATTTTTGTCTGTCTTCTTTCACTTGGCACAATGCTTTCAGAGTTCATCTATGTTATAGTATGTATCAGTAACTCATTTATTTTATTACTGAATAATATTCTTCTATTACATGACTCTACCCCATTTCTCTTACCCATTCATCACTGACATCTGAGTTGCTTCCACTTTGGGCCTCTGGGGAATAATGGTGCAATGAACACTGATGCCCAAATTTTTTTTCTGTGACCATGTTTTTAATTCTTTGGGACATAAGTACAGGAGCAGAACTACTAGGTTTCCATGTATCTCTGCTTAATTTTTGAGGGCAGGCAAGACTGTTTCCGAGGAGGTGTCATAATTTTATGCTCCCACCAGCAATGCATAAGAGTTCTGAAGTTTCTAATTCCTCACCAACCCTTGCTATTGTTCATCCTTTTTTGTTTTGTTTTGTTTTTGAGACACGGTCTCGCTCTGTAGCCCAGGCTGGTCCTGAACTCACTATAGAGCGCAAGCTGGCCTTGGACTCACAGCAATCCTCCTGTCTCAGCCTCCCGAGTGCTGAGATTGCAGGTGTGCATCACCACACCCGGTGTATGTGGTTCTGGGTAATGGAACTTGGGTACTTAGTGCTTGCTAGGCAAGTGCTTTAACAACTGAACCATTCCTCTAGCCCCTGCTCATCCTTTGTCCTTCAGTCATCCTGATGGTATGAAGTGTAATCTTGTGGTTTTGATTAGCGTTTACCTAGTGATGCCCACCATCATATCATGTGTTTACTAGCCATTTCTATGTCTTTAGAAAAATGTCTGTTCAAGTCCTTTGCCCATTTCCTAATCAGGTTGTCTTTTTGCTGCTGTGCTGTGACAGCACCTTTTGTATTTTATTTTTTGTTGTATGTGTGGTACTGGGTGCCAAATTCAGGGCCTTCACCTTGAGCTACATCCCTAGCTCCTTTTTATTGCTTAGTTGAGTCAGAATCTTGCTAAGTTGCTAAGTTGCCCAGGCTGGGCTCAAACTTATGATTCTCCTGCCTCAGCCTCCCGAAGTGATAGGATTATAGACCTGTACCACCTGGCTGGGCTCCTTATGAGCTTTTTTTTTTTTTTTTTTTTTTTTTTTTTTT
>PVKB01007734.1:0-28417 GCA_004027205.1 Ctenodactylus gundi
CATGTTAAAGGAGGAAAGATTTATTTTTAGCTCATGGTTTTAGAAGGTCTCAAGCCATTCAGGGATGGCCAGCAATGGTGGAAAGCACATGGCAGAGACCCACTCCAAGGAAAGCTGTTTATGGCTTGGCAGACAGGAAGGCAAGTGGGTATGGAAGGGTGGAGCTAGGATATATCCTTGCAGACAGTGCCCCAGTGTTCCACCATGCTGACCAGCCTCCCTAGCTTAACACATGGTTCCATAGGTATTCCATATCACCAATTATAAAACCCAATTGCCTGAGGTTTTTGGGCGGCATTCCAGATCCAAAATGTGTATATACTTGTATACTTATATAGTTGTGTGTGTGTGTACACACACACACACAACTATACATATATATATATATACATACATATATATATACATGTATATATATATACATACATATATATATATGTATATATACATATATATGTATATATACATATATACATGTGTGTATATGTGTGTGTATATATATATATGTGTATGTATGTATATATATATATATATATATATTCCCAGCTACTTCAGTATTAAAGGGAGCCTAGACAAGCTTAGCTAAAATTGTCTTCATTCACTAAAAACACCCAGATGATACAAATATTTATGGGAGTTGTTCAAGCCACTACTTCTATAGAAAGGCTTTTTCAACAACACAAAAGACAAAAAAATAAGTGATCCCTATTCAAAGACTTCCACATTCTCTGTAGATCGAATCAATCTTTACAATGTGGCGTTACAAAGGAGTGTCATGTTTATCGATTTTATTTTTACATAGAGAACACATTAAGACACACAATTTCCTTCAATTTCTGAGTAGGTTAATATCTCCCCACAGTTATAATGTAAAATGTCTTCCAGAAGAAGGGATAAACAGAAGCTGATGTGTAATAAACAAGTCATGAGGTAGAAAATATGTGGAAACAATTCATTGATTGAAATTCATTTCATCAACTTTTTAAAAATTCGTTTTTGCGTATGTAACAAATACTGACTTGGGTGTTGGTGCTTTATCCCTATTAATCAAATTAAATATTAGTACAGACTTTTTGAATATAATATACCAGTGGACACATCACCACACCAGAACACTGGGTGTGTACTTTTTATATCTTTATTGTGATACATTATAAATTAAAATATTCTGAGGATTAACATTGGATTTTGAGCAAACACAAAATATAACAGGTGACCTGAAATCAAGAGTAAATATGAAAGAGCAAAAAAAAGAGTTGTGAATTTAAAAGTAGATAGGTGGGAAACACATATCTAAGTGGTGCAAATGTATTTCTCTATAATTAATAGGAAGTGGTGCCAGGTTAAATTTAAGCCCTTTTTAAGTATTCATTTGAAAGAAGTAAACCCAGACAACTCACCAAAGCCCCAGCTCAGCAGATGGAGAGTCTTTCCTCCCTAAAAGAGATATTTTGAATGCTTGCACGCATCCTTCTCCCGAAACAAAAATTAAATTTGAATATTCCCACCCGCCCCCGCCTCCCAAATTGACGTGTGTGGCATATTTGTTTTTGGAAAATATTTAAAGTAGACATAATTATAAAATATGGCTCCCTGAGAAAAATAAGCTCATAACATTACCGAAAAGGATGTAAGTAATATCATGGGCAAAGCATATCTAGAGTAGGAAAATGCTCTTAGACAGCTAAAATGTGCAGGCTTAAAGAGAAAGAAAGAAGGGAGAATATTTCTATGGAAGTAATAAAAAAAGAAATCTGAGCAAGTCTTCGGGGCGTGTATATATGTAAATGAAATCAAGAAAGGGATAAAGAAAATACACTGAAAAGGGATGAAGTATGCAATATACAAGACATAACATGTGTAATAAAATATCTAAAATATCTGAAATGATAGCAGTAAGGAAAATATTTCAGAATAATAACCCTTAAAGGCATATGATTGTATGATGTGAAATTTTAAGATTTTAGGCATAACTACGCACAGCTGAACGAAATGCCTATTTTTACAGATAGCAAATGATAGCTATTGTGTATATCTGGAGTTCCTGCTGCACAGGAAGATAGAACAGGAGGATTTCTTGAATCTAGGAGGAGTCAGGGGGAGAGAGAGAGAGAGGAGAGAGAGAGAGGAAGAGATAAAGGAATAAAAGAAAAAGTGAGAAACACTGTATAACTTGTGAATTTTCAAAACATACAAAATGTGTGGAAGCAATTAAATTTTTAAATTTCTGTGAAGGAAATAGTGATTTCTTACAAAGAAATCCAAATAAGGCTGAGACCATTCTGAAGGAATCCTGGATCTCAGAGATAGATGTTTTTAGTAAAGTTTTCACTGATTTTAAGAAAAAAAAATTTTAAAAAGATTTTAACTAAGTCCTAACGTGACATGAGCCAAAATGTTAATCAAGGGTACAATTAAAGACATTTTCAGATATTCAGAATTCAGGAATGATTCTTTGCACGCACTCTTGGTTACATAGTGTGCTTTGTGCCAGTAATAAACCTGAGGAAAAACCTGCCCTAAGGTGGATTATGTTTCTCCTGACTTCCAACTCTACACTAAACTGAAGCTTTTAGATTTATGGAAAAAAAACAGCCTGAACCTTCCATGTGGATTAATGAGAATGAGTGATTTCATTTTCCTGATATTGTATTTTATCGTTCCCTAATATTTGGGAGAGAGACGTACTTTACACAGAAAACGTTGGCTTTTGACAAGAGGGGAAGATCAGAAAATCAGTGTTTAATTTACATAAAAAACCATTGTTCTCAGACACTTACTACCGGGCCAGCAATAATCAACAGTTGAAACATGCATTTCCTGGTTATTAGAATGGTCTCAGCAGTTGCTCGCACAACTGCTTTCCTTGGGTCTTGCCGCGTGTCCCTGTTGAAAGTCTACCTAAGGCAAGGCACCACTTTTAACTTTTCTTTGTTTCTGGATTCAGGTCAAACCTCACAGTTATTTTGTATTGGTGGAATTGTGTTCTATTTTTTTTTCCTTCAGCCTTTTATTAAGTATTTTTTTCATGATGGAAAAAAAAATGTGACTTTACGTATCCTGGGAGTAAAAAAATTCAAGGAAATAATCTCATCTGTGTTATTTCTGATGTCAAATCACACAATCCAGAAGTCAGGCAATAGCAAAACATAAAAAGAATAAATTTTATTAAAAGCTACTCGAAGGCACAGGAAATTGCAATTAGGTGAGGGTATTACCAGCCATTTCATAAGACGTTTCCGAGAGATGCAAAGGCGGGTTTCCAGGCCTTTCATGGCCTCAGTGCATTCTGAATACACTATATCTTATTTAACAGGTTTCAAGTTATAATATGTTAATAACAAAGTTATTAAATTGTGTGCAGCTTGTTTTTGCAGAAACTGATGAGGCAAAACAGAATAGAACCTAATCGTGAGCCTGCCTTAGCCAATGATTGGACAAAAATGAGTAAGAACACGAAAAGATAAGACAAGCATGTATCAATAAAAACTGTTAAATAATTCGGTGGCTTTCCAATATCAAGGGCGAATCAAAAAATCCCTCTAAATCAAGGAAACGTGAAATTTCAAAGCAAATTATTAAGAAAAGATGGCAGGGGCATAATTCATTTCTATGAATATAGAAATGTTATTTAAATATAGACAAATACGTAGAGTGTCTGCACATGTCTATGTTTATACATTGATTATCTTGCCTATCCTTACGGCACGCATACAGCAAGTGCGAACACGTGCAGCCCTGTTTATAAAGCCATTGACTAGGAAGCATTCCAGGCAACTGAAGTTTCTTCATGTTTTCAGCAGTTTGTTTGTGTGTTTTTATGGTCTTACCAATAAACCGGGAAGGACAGAGACCAACATTACACACACCATAGTCTCTCAACACACAGACTTAAGAGACACTTTTGATATTTGTATATATTGACTTTCACCTCGTCTTAAGTCCAACATGGCAGGCCTGACCAATACAGCCATTTCTTTACATTCCTTCCCAGAGGTGGCTTCTGCACTGAAATTGTTGTATATCGCTTTCATCCAGGGTTTTACATTTTTTACGATGTGTACACACACGCACGTGGGACTGAAGAGTGGTATTGTCCATGTGTTTCTTATTTAAGTACATGTGAGCATCCATATGTATTCTTGTGCAGCTCATGTTCTTAATACGCAATGGCTTCATGGTATTACATTACATAAACACCATGATTGAGTCATGTGTTGATGTACTAGTGGGCATTGAGTTTCTGAGCAATTTGTTGAATTTTGAAACGATCTAATGCGTACCTCTAGGCAGGCTTTACTGAGTTCATGTACCAAATTTTTCCATAACATATAACTCAAAGAGAAATTCACTGCTTTAGTGGCTAGAAAGGTCTCATGTTTATAGTAGAAATTGCCACACTGCTTTCTGAATAATTGTTATTATTTATCTTAGCCTGAGAAGAGTATAAGGCTCGCTTTTGCTTTCCAACCTCACCAGATTTGTGATTAGTTTTCAAAGTACATATAGCACAATTTTAGAAAAAAATTGCTATTTCTGTCTGTGTGTGTGCATGTGCACTTATGGTTCAGTGTGTTTGCCAGCTGGATGAGTGTAAAAAATGCTTTCGCAAGAGAGAGGCTAACGGAGAGCATAAATGAGTTCACGTCTTTCAAATTTTATTCTCCATCTAGATTTTTGAATACTTTAATTACCCAACTTTACTATAAATAAATAAAAACTCAAGAAAATTATCCACACTTCACAGCATTAATGAGCATAGGTGGGTCAGAGTATGTTTGTTCTTAAAATCTGGTCTCTTCTATGACATGACTACATGTATTTCACACCTGATTTTATAAAACAATTTCACACATAATAATTACTTTGCAGGTAAGACATTCTGTTGATATTTGAAATGTATTTAAGACTTAGAAATGTTGTCTTTTAGTACAATTTTATGGAATCCTAGCTATATTCACTCTTATTTTTAAAAGTTAGGGAAAAGAAAACCTCAGAGATACGAACCCACAGAGGAAGATGATGAGCGCTTGGTATAGGATTTGGACGTGAATTTTCTTTTAAGCTTATTGACTGGGATTCTGATTTATTTGTTGGGTTTGTCTTGTTTTGCCTGAGAAAACAAAGATAGATGGAATTATCTTCGTAAGGACTTTGTTGAGGAAATTACTGGCTAAACGTAAATTTAGATTGATTTTTGAATTGGAAATGGATAGGGGCTTATTAGCTTTGCAAAGCAATGGCCTAGAAAAATTGAGTCAGAGTTTTAGACGGACCAGGGAACTTCTCAGAATCTCTTTGGGACTTGAGAGTTTAAGACATTAACTGTAGTTCATGATGTATTTCTGATGTGAAAAGGGAATTTGCTAAGATCAAGACAAGATATCAAAGATTGACTTAGATCAATAACAAGCGAGCCACTGAATTTATTTTCTGATAGGAATCATTAAAACACCATAGCTATTTTCAGACTCTATGGTAAATTTCCAGGTGGCAATTTACAATTTATTCTTAACTCTGAATTACTGGCATTACTCCCATGTGCAGTTTACTTTGCCACTTAACTTAGGCTACTCAATGCAAGGCTCTCTAAAATTCTTTGTGTTTCTACTACCTATTTTGAATACATGTGTGAACATCACACATGCTTTTACTTCTTTATTAAATAATTATAAATGTACATGAGCAGTACTATAGAAGGGTTTTTCTACTTGCTAGCTCTAGAGTCTCAATCCAGGATGCAGTTCTGACTCTAACCCCCACACAACTAGAGAATTTAGGCTAAAATTCTCCAAGATTTGGTGTCTGTGCTTGTAAAAATCAAGATTTTGGTGTTTTATATTTCACAGGCCTTAGTCCAAATTAAGTAGGTAGAATAATTAGCAAAATGCTGAACACCTAATTAGTACCTGATTTATGTTAAAGATTACTATCATCATTTATATCAGTACATGGAATAGCTTTAAATAATAATGTAACACATATACAATGGGCGATAATCTGCATGAAATAATCAGGGACCAACCAGAATATTAAAACTAAAAAATGTACTTTGACAAAGCTTGTTTAGCAGGTGCTTGAAGAAGGGGACGTTTGGATGTGTCAGAGGTTTTCAATTTCAAAGAAATTCTTAAGT
Source organism: Ctenodactylus gundi (assembly GCA_004027205.1). Lineage (NCBI taxonomy): Eukaryota > Metazoa > Chordata > Mammalia > Rodentia > Ctenodactylidae > Ctenodactylus > Ctenodactylus gundi. The sequence continues at coordinate 6,137 of PVKB01007734.1, forward strand.
TTCCAATATTTGGATCGAGATAAGGTATGTCTCCTCATACTACAAAAATGGCAGGGGAAAAAAAGTGAAAAAACAAATAGGCCAACAATTGGAATGTAAAAAGAACAAGACCCTTTGCCAGATTGCAAATTCTTTCCCTTGCCATAGCAGCTACCTGAGATGAGCGAACTAGTGAGAAGGAACTCTTTCTGTTGGCTCCCAGTTTTGAAGCTTTCCATCCATGGTGGGTACACTGCTTTTGAGCCTGTAGTGAGGCAGTATACCACACCAGGGAAGCATAGCAGAGGAAACCCTGATCTCATGGTAGGCAGCTGAAAAAAATGATAGTTTAAAAAAAAAGATGGGGCCTCCATCTTTCTCAAGGTCAATATCTCCATGACCTAACTTCCTCCCACTTTGGATTGGTTCCACCAACAGAACCACAGGCACATGAACAACTACCAGCAAATGGGCTTTTAGGGGAATATTCCAGATCCAAACTCTACCACTGGTTTTAATTTCAATCTTTGAACAGATACTTGGCCAATATCCAAGAATCACTGCACATTACAATCAAACAATCACTATGAAGGCCATGGTTTTCAAGAAAATTCTCTACAAATTAGTCTTTGGAATTATTTAAGAGATTATTTCATTTATCAAGAATAAATGAATCATCACAAAAATGTTTAGAAATTATACACAAGCAAACACATAAAATATATGTTTACACATATAATGGCTGAATAATACACGGCCTGATTTGCATAAAGGACAGTTTAATATGTCAGAGAAATATTCTTAAGGAATAAAAGTTCAGAAGTAGAATTTATGAAGGAAAATTAATAGACATGAATAGCATTGTCTACCATCTGTTGAACAGTCGACTCAAAATTGGAGCAAGAATAAAATGAAGAAAATTATTATCTATAATAGGAAACAATTGCTAAGAGCTAACAAAATATTTACATGTTAAATCTTTAGGTTATAAAGGTTTCTCAAACTGAAAAAGAATAAATTGGTGAGGGGATAAGACCCTCAACTTTTAAAAACTATCCTACTTCAATTATTCATACAAGAAAAATATGAAATACGTGATTCATAAAAGCCGGTTTTGACATCTAATCCTTAATACACCAGTACTTTCTAATAAACACAAAACCCAAGACATCTCATTAATGAAAACAGGTATATAGATTTAATCCAGCAAAGGGAGAACTTTCAAACCAAGTGAAATATAGCTACAAGAAAACCTACTAAGAGTTGTACAATATGACACCATCGAGGACAGTTGAGCATACTTGGAGCTGAAGAAAATTGAGAAGACACAGAAACCAAAATCCTCACTGTCCTCCCCTTGTTTCACAAGAGCTGGATGTAACTTCACGGAGATGTTCCTCTCTCTAGCAGAAGAGACAAAAGCTGACCACAGAAAGTGGGAATCTTCAGCCCAGAATCTTCACCAGAAGTGCCGTAACAAGATTTACAAACTAGCCATGGAGACAGTTTGATTCGTGTGGTTTTGCTAGATTAAAAGCTCCCATTTCTTGATGATGGGTATTAAAGAAAACATAGTGGAATTTAATTTTAATGTACGCAGAGTTTCAACAGCTGCTTCTTTAAAATAAAAATCTGAAGCAAGTGGATAAAATGTAAGATTTTATGAAGCTGATTAACTGTATTGGTTATGCTTATCCATTGATTATTTTGTTTAAGATATTTCAAGATAAATAATATGTATCTTCAGAGAATCAATGGTAGATTATCAGATATAAATGTCAAACTAGTGAAGTGACCAGGTTATGCACATACGGCAGCTTTCCTAGGAAGCAGAAATGAGGAATTAGAAACTGTAATCAAAAAATATTTACAGTGTAACCAAACCCTTGAATTGCTGGTAATAACTTAAATGGAAATTCAGAACTAACATGAATGAACCTGCATATATCAATGAAGAAAGTTTACTTCAAGATAAAAAGCATATTACAAAATTCTCCATCTTCATCCCAAAAATTATGAACAAAACGAGGTAAGAAATTCATTATCATTCTCTAAATTAAATTAGGAAAAGCAGTATGCAAAAACAAGAACCATATTTCAATGGAATTTTATTCTACGATTATGCATAATAATTTAATTCTAATTAATCTTGAAGAAAATAATGAAGTCATTCTTCATAAAATGTACGCGGTATAAGACCTCATTCATAATGTATGCACTTTGAAATGCAATTACAATTTAAAGAGCATTTATTGACGCACACACGTGCAGAATGTTGAAATGAAAGCACTATCTAAATAAACACCTTACTACATATTGGAAGATTGCTTTTATTCGTGAAGAAAATAAATATCTCCGTTTCCACCACAACTAAAAATAAACTTATGTAGTAAATTATTATATAGGTGCAAACTTTTTCCATTAAGTCAGACAGGTCATTAGTTACCAAGAAGTACAAGAGTTCCTCTTCAGTTTCACAAGACTTTTTCCCTGTACTGTAAAGGAAGAAGATGTTTCAACTCGGTGGAAAACCCGATTCATATTAACTGCCAAAGTCTTTCTCTCCTTACCCTTGTCTTCTGTTTTGCCTCAAAGTTGAGATAAACAGTCAACAAAGCTTCGATAATTTCTTTCTTCTCCAGTCTTCGGTACATATTTCCCCAGGGCAAAATTTAGAGTGCAAGGATACTGTTGACCCTTAAGTTCATTTGCAAGCTGTAGAGGAGCTCCTACTAGATTGCTCATGATCATGACAAGGTTAAGTAATTTATAAATTGTACTGCCTTCATTTTCTTTTTAGCCAAAGTTGGGTTGTTGTTGTTGCTGTTGTTACCACCGTTACTGTTTTCTCGAGATTGCAATTTTTGCTTTCTAGGGCCTGACGCTGTTCCACTTGGTTAAAGGTTAGAATTACTGTGAACATTACTTCAAATCTTTACCTAAACATTTCTTTAAAGGTCCATATGAGTTCAGTTGAGCTTTCTTCTTTTATTGTGTGCCTTGGCAAAAAGTAGCTTTAGCCTGGGACAAAGGCAGGGCTGTCTGAGTATACTTCCTTGTTGTTTATGGCTCGTGGTGGCGGGGAAGGATGAGACGCTGCCCTTTCAGGAGAGCCATCTCATGCGAATTCCAGACCAGAGAGGTTTGGATACTCTACAGAAAAGTACTCAAACCTTGTGATGTTTATCTGTCCTCAGGAGTTACTTCTTAGATCCATTTAGTCCCAACTGTGGCACCCGTCCTACCCAATTTCCCTGTGGGGTTTCTATGGAATAGGTTGTTCTCGGTAGCACTTCTATAATAAGTACTCTGTTTAGGAATAAACATTTAAACTAAGTAAAAAATGGTACTATACTATGAAAAAGTTTAAAGGGCAATAGTTGAGAAAGAGGTCACCCTCTTTTGTAAGTAATATCAGGTTGACATACTAACACGATTAGTTCAGTATTGGACCAAAATTTAGTCACTTGAAAGTCTGGTACTGGAAAGCAGATAGTTGAATCCCAGGCTTGCTTTATATTTGCTTCCACTTTATGGGGGCTACTTGGAGGTTCCTTAGGCATACGATAAATTATTTAACCCTCGGCAAATCTAATGTTTTTTTTTTACTTAGTCATTGATTTTGATTGGTTTTCACTTTGCGTCCTTTAATTTTTAAAGAACTAAGAAACTCGAGTAAGCAATAATGGCCACTATTAAGAAAAAGAAATTAATCATCCTTATGAAGACATTTTGAGAGCAAATTCTAATTATGTCAATGCAATGAGTCATTTGATGAACTCCCCAAGAAAGAAATAGAAGATTTAAGAGCTTTTACTTGTTAGTCATAAACATTTTATGCAGTGAATTAATATTTCCTTTTAATTCATTAAGATCTAATGAATACTTACATTCAAGGATACAGGAAGAGCTTATCATTCATACTCATGAAACAATAATAATCACTTTCAAATCGATGTTCTTTTTAAGGTCCATTCAGTTCTTCAACTTGTTGCTTGGAAATTGTCTAAACTTCACACTCATAAATTATTTTCTGCTTTTGAAATATTAATTTTCCTTATAAATAGAGGATATGATCTTGACTTTCCCCATTAGCTCTAACTCCGCCTCCCCCAGTCATTGCTGTCTTTTTTGCGTTCTGTGATATTTTGTTATTCAGAGGAAAGTATATAATTATGTACAATTTTTCTCAATATTTTAAATAACTCTCTTCCAGAAGAATATTTCAGGTATAATTCTCTCTCTCTCTCTCTCTCTCTCTCTCTCTCTTTCTCTCTTGCTTACTCAAAGAACACTGTTGGCAAATCTTCCAATAAAATAAAATAGATGACTTGGTTTTGGAACTAAGCAGATAATAAGTAGGAGAAAGCATAAGGATTTAGATGGTTAAGATGAATATCACGGAAAGAAATGTCTAAAGACCAGGGAAAATTAATAGTCATTTTAATATAACTAAGGCCCTGGTATAAAAGTGTGCCTGATACATTGTTTCTGTCATCACCTAAAATATTTCAATACATGAATCCCTGGGTGTGGGTGCTAAAACAGTGAGCTTTAAAGAAATGAAGATAAAGAGGCTATTAAGTGTGGGAAGTACTGAAATTCTCAGGTGTGTAAGATCAAAATCAGGTTTTGAACCCATGTTTGTATGTCAGATCATAGATTGTTTTTAAAAAGATATGTTTGAATTTAATGAGTGTGGACGAACAGAGCCAGTATATACACTGAGTAATGAAGTATCACCATTCCCCTGGAAGGTCCCCCTTAGCTCCTTCCTGTCACAGAGCTTGACCTGTAGTAAACGCTAGCATGGCCGATAGCTGTTTGTCATACCTCTGCCCATTTTATATCTATGTGAAAATACAGAGAGTACTCTACTCTAGGGGGTGGCTTTATGAAGACTGTATACATCTTGTAAGATTCCTCAATATCCTTGTGTGTAGTGTAGAAAATCCATTTGTTAATGTAATGTAATATTTCATTGTTTGAATTCTAATAATTATTCATACATTTGAAGTACTTATTTAGGTGTTAATATGTCCAGATTTATGGGATCTTTTTACTTAATAATTATTTGCACTCATTTTTTTCCCTGTATAGATCATTTGAAAGTGATATGTGAGCAATAGCCAGTACCATCAGTAACAATGTAGGAATTAAAGTGAAATCATATATGTATATGCCAAAGACCAATGAATCTCTGACAATCTTTTGACCTCTTATAATAACTATCCGATTATAATAATCTTATTAGACTAGAATCTTTGGGTTATTTAAGCCTCAATCTATTATAATCTATTATAATGAATTGTAAGAAAATAATTATTTACTTTTCAGCTACCCTTAATTCAGAAAGTATAGTAATTATAAAATATTGAATTTTTCTTTGGCTGGATGGTGACTAGACTTTAATTTCTACAACTGCAAAATAAGCAATCTGTCAAGTGATCATTAAGGACTCTTAAAAATTGTAATTCTATTTCTTAGTGACTCTAGGTAAACCACAAAAAATGTACTACATTAATAAGGTAGTGCACTAATTTCTTCTTTTGTGTTAAAAATGAAAAGAATTGTGATATTAAAAAGAGAGATTTAAGTGGAATTTCTATGCCCATATAGGCTTCTGTACCCTTTAAGTCAGGATTGATACTTAAGTTTTTGGGGGAAGATATCGATTGTACATCTTTACAAAGTACAGTGTGATGGCTTGTTATTGTAGAATTTGGGGTGGTATAGTTATCAGCTTTTCAGTATCATAACAAAATACCTGAGATATTAAGGGGAGGAGAGGCTTGTTTTGGCTCACAGTTTCAGAAGGTCCGGTGCCTGACCAGCTGGTCCTATCAACTTGGGCTGGGGCAAGGCCTGAGGTCTTGGTGAGGAGCACACAGTGGTGCTAACTGCCCACATAATGGTAGTCAGAAGCATAAAAACAGAGGAAGGGGCCTTCTTCCCATGAACCATGTCTTAAATTTCTACCACCTCCCAGTAGAGCCACAGGCCAACAACCAAGTCTTTAACAAATGGGTCTTTGTGGGATACTTACCCAAACTGTAATACGTAGAGTTCAGCTTTCAGCTGTTATGAATACTTGCTATGATCACTTTAATGCATGTATTAAATGCATGCATTTCTGTTTCATGCATATTTAGTAGACTTACTAAAGCATGGAATATACTTTGTTCAGATTTAGTAACAGTGAAAGGTTTTTACTTGTAACTATACCAACTGGCACTCTTAGAACCCCTTTGAACATTCTGATTGCTCTATAATTATCTTAGTCAAAAACTTGGTGTTTTCTATTTTTACGTCAGTGATTGTGGTGGCTTTGTAGGGGCACCTCGTGGTGGTTTGAACTTTATTTCTTGATGACTAAAGACATTTCAGCATTAATTTTTCCAGCCAGGATTTGCTTTGGCTCTGAGGAATGAAAGTGAAACAATTAAGTGACTCGTGACCATGAGTCCCCCACCACCTGAAAGTCTAAGAGGTAGAAACATGCGGAAAATACAGGTACTAAGAAGGGTGAATGCTAAAATCAAAGCATTTCCAGGATTTTATGAGAGCAGAAAGAAGGAAACTTTTAATTATATGTGAGGAGAAAACTAGATGGGAGGGGGTGAGGAAGAGCTAGGATGTCACCAAGAAAGTGATGGGAATCATGCTGTGGACTGCAACAAGGGTAGAATCACCAGGGGGAGGGTGAGAGAGAACATTGTTCCAGGAAGAATGGAGAACAGGAGTGAGAAAAGAGAAAGAGAATTTCCTCCTACAAAGGAGTAACTAGTTTGGATTCACTGAAGGGCAGAGTGCCCAAGGGAAAATGACAGGGAATGAAGCAATGGGAATAGGCAGGGATTGGGGTCTCGTCCGCCATGGCTGTCATCCTCCCAGAGGAGACACGGGGCATGTTTCAGTGAGATTCTTGCCATGTGGTAACGCACAATGGCCCTTGCCTTCTGAAAAATTGTCTTTCAAAATTAAGTCAGTAAAATAAGCACAGTATTAGGGGATTGTTCACATCAAAATCTATTTCAAGTAACTTTTCTCTGGACTCATTAGCAAGTACCTTCATGATGTGAAGGTTTCTCATAAGGTGTCAGGATGCGGACTAATCCATCACTGTTGCCATTTTCTATGCGGTAACAGTTCAGTTTGGTGCTTCGTCTATAAATCTCCTGAAATCAGGGCATAATTCCAATAATGTTCACCCTTCCTTTCTTAAAGTTGGGTGAAAAACTTAGATACCTGCAAAATAATGTATGTATCAAATCTTTTTATACGTAAATGATTTTCAGTCTTTCCACAGTTCTTTAATCTGTACTTACTTTCGTATTATTTTAATAAACTCATATTAATGAAGGTTTCACAAAACATTTATGCTTATTTTTGTAGAAATAATGCCTTTGCTATTATTCATTCATTCACTCGAGTCACATTTATCCAAGAGCTACAGCAACAACTGCATTCATTATGATCGGGTTTGAGAGGACAAGACTCAACCGGAGGCATCCACTTATCCTTGGAAAACAAAGCATTTTCATCTAACAAATAGATGTAAATTTTATTCCAGACACATGCCATTTAATTTGCTCTCTTGTCATAGTTATGCTTGGCTCTCTCATAAAAATTTTTACTAGACATTGGATAAAGATTGTCATGCCCAGTTGTTTCCTGTGAAACGATTTAGAGCACCTGCGTGTCTGACAGTTGTCACCAGAGCAAAAACCTTAGAGCAAACTAAGGATTTGCAGGTAGACCAGTGGCATAGCTGTTTCATTAAATTGACAATATCAAACTAGTCTTATTTTTTTAAAAATTTGTTCAAGCTATAAAACTTGAAAGATCTTCAAGTTCATTCTTACATTTTTCAAGTAGTTACAGAAAATTTTAAGGTATGAACACTCCTTCATCTCTAAGCCATCTTGAATGTAACTTCTTGGAGGGATTTTATGTCAGGGAGAGATCACATGTGCACATATGCATGGGTAAACATATACAGACATGCAGGGAAACACAAAGGTATGATAGTCTTCATTTCAAAATTTTAGCCCGGAGACATGTTCAGTAAGAAACAACTCGTTAAGGGGTTGACATTTGTATCTAAGTTTAGTTTTTGATAATGTACAAGGGAAGTTTGCCGACTCACATGGCTAAAACCTGTTACTAATATTAACAGGAAAGTCTTTTAAAATCCTTTCTCTGTTCAGTTTCCATCTGAGTTTTCCTTCCCCCACCCATTGAGAATCATCTCCCAATGAAGTGATATTAAAATTTGCTGCTATGTTAGTTGATAGAACATTGTTCACAACAATAAAAACTATTAAGTAATTAAATAGTCGGCTTCCCTTGGACTTGAAATAACTCACAATCATATTTTTCATTGTATACATAGAGACAGCATGAAGGCACTAGAACTGGGTTCAAGAGAGACATTTCTGATTTTATTTTAATAGGGTGGAAGTAATATAAATATGTTTAAAGGAAAAGAAAGAAATGATAACAAAAAGAAATTGAAAGGGCACTTACACACAAATGTAAGCACAAACTATATTCTACTTTATAAGAGAAGAAATAAACATATTGAACGATGAGTCACTTTATGCACACAATTTTTGAGGAAGCATGAACCTATCTCTAATAGAAGGAGGCAACTTAGACCTGAAATTGTTAAAGTTCTGACTGTTTTATCGTTGTGGTTGGAGTTTACTCTCCTAGGAGCTGGATAGCAGTCTTGGAGTAGTTTTGATAAGACATGATGTGAAGTGCTGCATTACTCCAAATTGGTCCTTCTGAAAGTCATTTGTTGTATTGCTATGCATTCTAGAAACCCACAGAAAATAGGAAATATGATTTCACATATGTAGACAAAAATATATAATTTTGTGTGTATATATATGTGTGTATATATATATATACATATATATTATAGACAGGAAATCACGCTAGGTTGCCCAGGCAGGCCTAAATCTTCTGGGCTCACGTGATCCTCCTGCCTCATCCTTTCCAGTAGCTAAGATTACAGACACACATCACTATTTCCAGCAAGAATATGACATTTAATAAAAATTTGAAAAGACTCTCTACTGTCTTCTTAGATATAAATATCACATACAGACTAAGTTAAAAACAAAGTCAAATGCATTTCACAGGTATTTCTTTTTTCAAAAGCATATTTTCTTTATATGGGACGCTTATTTAGGAGGTTCTGTGGTTGTTTTCTCTGCCCTTTTTCTTTAGTGACCATCTTCCCTTCTCAGTCAGAAAGAGCACAACTTGAGTACACATAGTCAGTGAAATGGACCAATCACAGAGGATTGGGTGTTGATTGACCCTCTCATAGGAGATTACCACAAATATATGCACAGAAAGAACCTATCGTAAGAAAGAAGACAGTAAGAGAGGTTTGATGGATTTCTAGGAAAGCGAAGAGACACTGAGAGTGGGAGGGACCAAGAGGAGGGAAAGATTAGAAAGGTGGGAAAAAATAACCCAATGGGATGTATAGGGTCCCAAGTGCCCATGTTGTATGTTATTAACATATTTATAAATCTGTAGGTTATGCATATTCAAAATAAAGTGCATACAAAGAGAGGAGAAAATTATAACATATCCAATCAAAAACTTAAATAATAAAAATAGCATAAAATAATTGCTTTCAACTTAATATACAATGGAACAAAAAAGAAACTACATGACTTCAAGCCAACTATGACTGTGAGCTCAGAGAACAAAAAGACTTCAGTATTTCCTGACCTCTAGTCCCGGACCGATTGAGCATCAAAAGAGAAGGCCTGGTGGGATCGAGTGTGCAGTAAGTGGAGAAAAGAGAAGAGGTTACTGACCCTACTCTGTTGCTCATGTCCACCCTTCTGGGCCCGGTCTTAGTATGTGTTAAATTGACTAGATGGCTTGATATGACAGAGGGCTCAGTCACCTGTCAGGGTTCTTGAATTAGATCTGGCCCGTGGCCAGGATTTTGCATTGCTAGTTGGAATTTCCCAGCTGCCGCTGACGGTGTTTGTCCGCATGTCACACCCTGGAACCAGTGGCTTGGGGAATGAGTGAATGACACGGAAGCAAGAGAAAGATTAATCTATCAATTTTTAGTTAAAGATTTCTTTTGCTAGCTCTGGAATATATTATAGAACAGCGGCTTAGGTATGCAGATTGGCTCATAGCCAGTCAAACAAGAATTTCTATTACCTGACCAGAGAAGATATCCTTTTGGACCCTGCCCATAATGGCCCATCAGAATTGTGAGCTTCTGGATATGGGTCTTTGGGTGGAAATTCTTTTTTTTTTTAAGTTTTACGTGTCAGATATTTATTTATTTATTATTTATTTCCCATTTGTTGATATGTATACATGCAAAATACAAGGTTTACAGTGGAGTTGAGCATTTTGTGCTTATACACATCCTGCCAAGGACACATGGGCTTTCTCACTCTCTTTCTGTTCCTCCCCCCACCTTCTCCGCCCTTCCTTCTCTGCCACCCGAGCCCCCTAATTCACTTTGTTTTTTGCTTTAAGTTCCATGAGATAGTTGTGATCTGGGACTCTCATATCAGAGAGACCATCCGATGTTTCACCTTCTGCTTCTGACTCACTTCACTAAGCATGATGTTCTCAAGTGTCTTCCATTTGCCTGCAAAAGCCTCCACGCTGTTGGACTTTATTGATGCATAGTATTCCATTGTGTACAAATACCACAGTTTGTGTATCCACTGGTCTGTTGATGGGTCTTTTGGTGACTTCCATATTTTAGCTATTGTTAGTTGTGCTGCTATGAACATGGGTATACATATATCTCTGCTGTGTGTTGTTTTGGCCTCTTTTGGATATATTCCCAGGAGGGGTGTCGCTGAATCGAAGGGGATGTTTATTTCCAGTCTTTTGAGAGCTCTCCATACTGCTTTCCAGAGTGGTTGTACGAATTTACAATTCTTGACCCTATTCTGATATTTTGCATTATGGGGGTGGGGGGGACTGAAATGATTAGAAGGACATAATTATTTGTAGGCACCTGTAAACAGAGGACAGGACTCTTGATGAACAGAAGTATCAGCATTTATACTGATGTTGAAGATACAGTGGCAACACTACACTGGGATGTCACAGGACATGGTCAGTCCTCTGGCTATGCTTCATGATTTCTGTTATATTTTAGATAATCATGATTTCTTTGTTTATTGGAGACTGAATCCAAAGTCTTCACACTGTTATGTTCCCAGTAACCTTTCTGAGACAAGCACTCACTGAAGTTGCCCAGACTGGGCTCAGACTTGTGATCCCCTTGCCTAACCTCCCCAGGGGGCTGGGATTGCACTACAATCTTATTTCATGATTTTTGTTTTTAAATGTTCCAATGTTCCCATTTCAGCCTCTTATTCTTATTTTTTACAACCTTTCTTGGAACTCTTTTTACCTCTATGACATTAGCCAAAACCATGCAGATACTCTTAGAGTGGAGAGTAGTTAGCAAGCACTACTTCTAATTCCTATCACTTCTGCCTTTTATGAATATATTTCTAAACCTTTCCAAATCCTGCTGCACCTTCTACAATCTTTACATTAGCTCAGAGAGGATGCTTTTGATTTTATCCAAACACCATATCTACTCTTGGTCTTCCAGGAAGACACTGTCATCTCACTGTTGTTCCACAGATGTGAAAAAGAGGTTGTGCCAGGGAAATTTCCAATCTAGTTCAAGTAAAACTCAATGTAAATACAAAAGTCCATGTCTTATAATATCTCCTTCCAATCACATGACAACTTGGATCAAAATGTAACATGGGGAGATCAGGCAGTGAACATATCGTGATGGCCTTTCTGGCAGTCCCCGTCCTGGATAAGATTAGGAGGGAAAATAGACCATGAGTAGACTGAACTGTATCAGAGTTTAGACCACAGCTAAACCTGGGCCCATGCCATGCAACTTACGTTGAAAGAACAAGCCTAACCCTGCAAAGAATCTGGGCAAAAAGAGCAATCATAATGTTATGTGTAAACATTTTTGCGATTTATGCATAGGGTAGATTATTATCAATGTGATTGAGGGCTACCCGTGTTGAGGATGGAAAGTATCCCAACACTGTGGTCCTTATATAGCCCGCTGAGATGAGACCACTGGCACTGCAATTACCTTGCTTCTGATCAGATCGTACAACTCAGAATGAATCAAAGGAGTGGGCAGTATATAATATTTGGAATAGCTCTTTCCTGGAAGTGTGAAATACTGTAAGAAGAAAGGAAACCTTCTACATGGTAAATGTCAAGCAACTCCTTGTAAATATGTATGTTTGTGTGTGAATATATAAGTTTTACAGAACAAAACTCTCATAGGTAGGTTTACCATGTAACACACCACTCATTGAAATAAAAGCCATGTTATTATGTTCGTAGAGTCTGGGATTTAGAATCTTGGAATAAATTCAATGAGGGTATTATGTTTCTGCCTCAGGATATCAGTCCAGGTAGGAATCTTCAAAGGCTCGGGGTGAGTTAATGGCTGGGATCTTGAATTACTGGTTGGCTTATTTATTATCCTGACTGGTGAATGATACCCATGGTGGACTGTCAGCTGAGGCTTTTGAGGGAGAACCTCCCCTGGCAGTCTTCAGGCTGGTTGAGCTTTCTCACAGCATGGGGTTTATGTTCCAAGAACAGATTCCATGAAGAACCTGTGACAAGCTGGACTCCCATCTGTAGACTGTCATCGGAAGTCACAGATTTTCACTTTGGTCAAGGTCTCAAGCCACCCACGTTCGGAAAGAAAGGACATAGATTTCCAGCACCAGTGGGAGGCATTTATAATTTGCACTTTAAAAAAATACATGAAATGGATATATTAATAAGATGAGGAAAAACAAAACAAAACAAAGCACGAAAAGGAAAAGTTCACAAGTTCAAGTTCAAGCCCAGCCTGGGCAACTTTGTGACTTAGCAAGACCTTGTCAGAAAAAAAAAATCAAAAGAAAGAAAAGAAGAAGAAGTATTGAGATGGGAAATGTTTTGCAGTTATTTTGGGGAAAGAAACAATATGCCTAACGACTGCCTCACCTCTTTGGATCAGAGTTGCTTTTTGCCCTAAGGATAGTTTTATTGCCTATCTCAGGGGGCCGGGACTGCCTTACTGTACCGTGGCGTCTTCCACACTGGGGACCCTACTTCCGAAGTTTAGTTGGCTTTGAAGAACATAGTTACGTTTCCCCAAAATACACATTGAAAATTGGGCAAGTTGGATGATATATATAAATAAGAGTAAAGAAAAGCCTGTTTGAGCAGGAAAAAGAAGTTGATTGATTTCTATGGCTAAAAAATGGAGAACCTTAATGATTTGTCTGGACTTGCTGCCCACTTAATTTACTTGGAACTGAGTGGAAACTAATACTTAAGCTAAAGGTGTTGGATTAAAAATGTATGTGACTAACTCATAAGCAGTTGAAGGAAGACTATTTTGGTTCCAAACCATTTAGAAAAACGCAAATTGATTTATTTTTATGGTCTATACTATTATCTGGGAAGCATAGATTTTCACAGAAACTGAACAAATTATCTCTACAAGGTTACCTCCACCATCTAGTAACCCTGTGCACTTGGCTGTTCCTCACATGAAAAGTACTGAAGCTTCCAAAGTACTGAAGGCTTTAAACATGAAGCTCCTGGGTGCAGGCTTTGGGCTCATTTGCATTCACTTTTTTTCTCTTCCCCAACTCTACTAATGATTTTAAGTTCCTCACCTTTCTGTGAACTTCATTAAAATGAATGCTCAGGATTAAACTGGACCCCTTTCCTGAGTTGCCCTCTCCTCTTTCGACAGCCTTGGTGATGAGACAATGGGTTAATTGAGGTAGCTACCTGTGTTCAGGCCCTGCACAAACCTATCTCTCTGTTGTTTTTGGACTGTGGTCTAAGTAAACTGCCTCAAGAATATTTTTTCGGTAACTTTTGCCAATATTGCAATTTTCCACCAAGGCTTTTGAGGAAAAAGAAACCCTCAGTGGATTGTTCATAAAAAAGCAGAACTAATGCACCAGGTACTTTATGTATTATACTTTATAACATATTTTTATGTTTTATATACAGTACTTATATTTAAATGTAATATTTATAAATATAATGTATTGGCTTTTCTTTTATTAGGACACATTCTCCAATATTCAATGTGTATCTTGTGAGACATCCATTTGTGCTTCTAAACAATTTATCCTTCAGAGGTAAATGTTCTACTTCTGCAGTAGAACATGTCACGGTACAATAAGGCAGGTCCAGTTCTCTCACACACACCCACACACTCACGCACGCATGCACGCACACATACACACCATGCAGTAAGAATAGTACTTCTTCAGTTTCTGGGATTAGTGTTTCTTCAAGGAGAAACTCTTCAGTGAGGAAAACTGACTTCTCTCATGCCCTAAAAATGAAAATTATCTCATGCCCTAACTGTTTAATAGATATGTTGATCTGATGACCTTTGTTTTCGTTCACATTTAAAGGATGCTGAATATTTGTTCAAAGAGATAAGTACTCCTATCATGTGGAAGAGAGGCTGTCAAACTTAGGATGCGAAGAATGATTTGATTACTTCTAGGGGACTCTACTTTGAGGTCTCTGGCTCTACAGCCTTTCTAACCAAAGTGTGTGATCTGAGGACCAATCACATGGGGTCACCTAGGAACTTGTTTGGAACACAAAAATCTCAAACTCCAGTCTAGATGGAAAAATCTAGATCTCAGGGTTAGTAAGATCCTTCAGAGATCCAGGCACATTTGAAACTACAAGTAGAAGCACTATTCTAAAAGAGGAGTTGGTACCCAAGCAAAACTCAAAGACTAGATCTCTTCAGTAAGTTTCTGTATACTGATGTTTCTCAAGTCTTATGACCACTTGAATTATGTGAAGATTGCGTTGAAAGACCAGCTCTGGTTGGTGATATCTGTCTTCCCAACTATCCACCAATCCTACTGCCCCTTGGGCTGCCCTCTGAATCTCAAGATCTATATCAACAGTAACCAATTAGAAGGAATCATACAAGAAAATCACCCCATTGCTAGTAACAACACAATCCCAGAGTATCTGGAATAAACCTACCAAAGAATTCACAAGTTATAGACAGAACTATTTGAAATTCATATTTAAGACTTATAAACAACGATTTGAATGAATGAAACACAAAATTGTGTTGATACATGAGATAAGGAAAACATGCTAATTTTATCAACACCTGGCCATATTCCATTTAGATCCTTCTTATCTTCATAATGTTTCATATAGGACAACCAGTCTACCATAAATGGACATTCTGTCAACTTAGAATCTACTACAGTCAATACGGTAACACACTAACCATCCTTTACTAGCCAGTTCTTCAGCTCATTATATTTTTAAAACTCAACAAAAACTACCACAAGCATTTGTTCTGATTACAATATGCCTTTAGAATGACATTATAAAATTTATGAAGTATTCCATGTGTGTTTGTGTAGGCTTCATTCCATTGGATCAGTAAAGACAAGGTCTTGGGAACAATCTCACGTGATTTTGAGGGAAGGAAGTGAGAAGCTGCCAAAGTGATTCAACTTTTATTTCAAGGGAATTGCACACGAAAGTGGGAAAGGCAAGTCGCCTAGCTTAGCTTCATGGGGATTTCTGCCAATATCATTCTCCTGAACCTTCTTCTGCAGCTGCCCTGCCCTGCCCTGCCCATTGCATCTATACTATATCTCCCCCTTTTACCCACCCCACTCCTCCAGTTTCTTCTTGCTCAGATTCTTTCTTACCTGGTCTCTTCTCTCTTAGCAAATGTCCTCCATGTACATGTTTATGTGTTTAGTTTTATTTGCCCTGATATAAAGTGTGTCTTTCAGGTAGTTCAAGATATTTGTCATAATCTAGCAGGGTATTTTTTTTTTTTTAGGCAGGGTCTCACTCTGCAGTCTCAGCTGGTCCTGAACTCACTATGGAGACCAGGCCAGCCTCAAACACATAGCAATCCTCCTGCCTCCACCTCCCAAGTACTGGGGTCACAGGTGTGCTACCACACCCAGCTTATGCAGTGCTAGAGAATTAAACTCAGGGCCTTGAACTTGCTAAGTGAGCATGCTAACCACTGCGCTATTCCTCTAGCCCCCTGTTATAATCTAGTATTCCAAAATCTGCTAAGCAAAGAGTTAATCATGTATGGTTGAATTCTATAAAATGCATTTTGATGATTGGAAGATCACTTGCTAATGTCTTAACTCACACCTGTGAATTTCAGGTTCCTTTGGGAGGAATGCAAACAATGTTATTTATATCATGGGGATGTTGTGAATATTAGAGAAAAAAAATAAGTTTTTATTAGGCACCTAAAAGAGTTTTTGACTCATAAAACGTAGGTGTACGTGGCTGTAATGGTTGTGAAATATAGTAGTCCAGACTCGGCAGTGTTTCCTAAGGCACTCAAATTGGCTGGAGTTTTCAGACTGAATCAAAGGAGAAGAAAACATTGAGTCTAAAAATCCTTGCAAGGAGAAGTCACTCCAAATCCACCAGGACAGGTCACGGGGAAAGAGTTATGGAAATACAAATAATAGAGTGAGCTTATCTGTCACTTCATTGGCATGGGACTTACTTTTCTGACAGTGTCCCTTTATGAAACATACTGGTACTCACAGTCAACCTTTCAAACACTAATGCAGAATCCATAACTTACTAAGCTTATTCATGCCCGAAGGCTCTCCACTGACAATCTTGTTGTTTCCATAGAAATACCAGGAATATGTGTATCAAAGTGGATTTCCAGCTTCTGCTAATAATTTTATGGTGTCTGGACTATATCCTCTCAAAGAGTATAAAACACTTCAGGCTTAGGATCAGCTGTCATGGAAATGTTTGCTTCATGTTTCAATGATATGTTATTACACCTTGTTCTGTCAGATAACAGACAGCTATTGTGGGAATAGATGTGTGAATTACTTACAGGGAGCTCAGAATATGGACATGAGGTGTTGGGTAAAAATAAGAGGTAGATGAGACACCTTAAGGGTATATCATTGAAGCAAATTGCTTTCAGAAAAAAAATTAGGCTACATTGTCACATGAATGTGATGTCCTATGTGTCATATTCCCCTTCACCAAAATTTATTATGTTAGTGAAGCTTCACACAAAGACATGTGATGTCCCCAATATTTGCTTCAGGGTCTGTGCACGCTAACAGCTCATTCATCTGAGGAACTACATGTGACAAAAAATTGATAAAAACAGCTATTTCATTGGTGTGTAATTAAGAAAAAAGTTTATGAGATAGCTAGCTTAAGTTGGAAAGTTTTATGTATTTAATGAGTGATTTGCAAAATGTACATAGGGGACAATTTTCTTGGGTGTGTGGCCTGGTCCAATAATGTCCCATTGCAAACTGGGGAATCTGGTCCCATGACTTTTCATGAACAGGAGTAAGACACAGAAAGACTAGATCCGTAGAGGCCATTTCTTATTTCTGAGACTCTCAAAGTAGCCTTCTTTTCATGTAAGTAGCCATCAAAGTCAAGAGCCACCATCTATTTGCTTTTTCCTTTGCTGTGTGCTGTCTCAGATGATACACATGTCAGCCTCCTCCTGATTTTATCTGATCCTTCATGATACTTGTAGAGGAAAAATAAACCATTTGGAAAGGCTCATGTGATGTATGCCAAGAAAATGCTGTGCTTGGGGTCCTGTTACCAGCCACTCGGGTCTGTACACTCAGGTCGGCTTGCTCCATTTGCTCACTGCTTCCAGACAAACCACAGGAGGCCATTTGGTGCGAATGGGGGAAAAGGGCTTTATTCAAAACTAGCTCCAAGAAGAAGGAAGAGGCCCATATTGCCAAAATCACCATCTCACTGCATCCTTCCAGATGTGTAAGGGATGTAAGAAAAAGGGAGGGGTGAGAGGAAGCACAGTGGAATAACAGACAGCTCCAGGCACCTCACCCTCCACAGCGGTACTTCTCCCCTCCCTGCAGAAGGGAAGCTGGTAAAGGAAGTGGAGACCCTGGTGCCATCTATTTAAAGATTCTGTCTTTTCAACTGGGCTGAGGAGAAGAGGAGGCAATTGTACTCTAGGCCCCAGAAACTTTGGAGAAGTGGCTGGTGTTTACAGGAAAAAAAAAAAATTTCAACTTTAAGGTAGCATTTTGCCTTGACTGTAACAGGCTGGCATTTTATAAAAATTGTTAATTTTTATGAAAATAACATCTTGGAATGAACTAGAGTACAATTTAGGGATAACCTAACCTATAACATATATGAGTTGTGGCACCAAGATCCCTAGCTGAAGGAGAAAAAACTTAAAGTAAAATCTTTAAAATTGTGTAGCATGCTGCTGTTACGTCGGTAGTAATGACTCTACAAAACCACCATCCATGGTTATCATCACAACAGCAATGGTGGAAATCTAACACATCTTTCAAATTAGAGAAATTGTGTATTTTTTGCTTAGCTCTCATACTACTAACATTTCTGATTGTAAAATAAACAGACATAATGCTTAGACAATTGGGATTCCATCAGCTAGACTGTAGGTATAATGATACTTTCCAAAGAACTAACTCAGAGGAAAGACTTAGTATTACTGACATTTATAAGCCGTGAATCACACTGGGCTTTAATCATTGCTATGGGAAAAAGACTGAAGGATGAAAGGAGCTAGAAAAACCCCAAAGAAGACATTTTCAAGGTCACGTGTTCTACCAGAAATTAGGAGAGCCCACTGTAACCAAAGCTGCTCATCAACGGAGAATGTGAAAGGCCAATTTTCTGAGGTTCTTTCTATGATTATCATGGTGTCAAATAGGAAGAGGATTTATCGAGGCCATCTTTGGAGGACAGGGAGAGATGATTTCATAAAATTGCCCATGTGTTTGGCTTGTCTCTGTGTGCCAAGGACTTCCAAAGGAAGTGCCAGAGGGCTACGAGGTGGAGTGTGGGGAACATTACAGACTCAGGTCTACAAAATAATTGGAAATAGTATAGGCCCCCAATGGGAAGGTTGCCACCTGTCGTTAGCCAGTGAGTTTTGTTGACTCTTGGCACCTGCTCATCCTTGTGCCTGAGGATTTCTGTTGTCCCCTCCTCTCCTTCCAGGCCCTTACCTTGCTCTTTAGGAGAATGGGAACTCTTCATCTGACGGAAACCATGCTCCCTTCTCTGGATGGCACTTGGGTTCATTCTTTTCTGTTTGTCTGTTGTTTTGGGGTTTTTTGTTTGGTTTTGTTTTGTTTTAGTTGTTAAGTAGGACAGAGTCCTTAGATATCTGGTGAGACACTTTCTGACTTTTACGTTTAAAATACTGTTCTGTGAGCAACAGGAAGACATTGAGGTTTACCTCTGTTTGTAAGCTGGATGATCCAGGGTAGCCCTCAGCTCCGTAGACTAGGATGTGTGGCTAGTCAGGCATTCTGCACAGGAGGGAGTGAGTGTCAGTAAAGCAAGGTAAGCCTCATCTTTGCTTACAGTGCCACCCCGTTGCCTACATGACTTCCTGAGCCCCTCCTCCAGCCAGAATAGCAGACCACTAGCTTCTGTTGGGGCCACCAGGAACCCTCCGGCAGCATACACTTGTGAAGGACCTAGGTGACCCACCATTATGAGAATCTACTGCCTGATGACCGGAGGTGGGGCGGAGGCAGGGATGCTAGCACCATGCTACCTTCATCCTCCACTCATCACCTCATCCCCTGTCTTGGAAAAACTGTCTTCCAAAAAGCTGGTCCCTGGTGCCACCAATATGGAAAGTTGATGTTCTGGGAGATCACTTCCTCCTCATGCATCAAATTATTTGGACAGGCAAAGCAGGATTCCTACAGAGGCTCCTGATACCACCCAAGAACTCAACATTGACCACGAATAGGCGCTCTATACACCTCGTAGGACATTGCCAGACTTCCACAGACAAAACTGATCTCTGCAGGGAAGGTTGGCCTGACTTTCGGTTATTCACTAAAATGCCCTATTACTGTTTTTCTTTCATTTGTTTGTTCTGTTTTGTTTTAAGGCCAGTATATCTCGGGTAACATCATGCAACCCCACTTCACAATGTCCCTTACCCTTCGGAGACACGCCTGACTGCATGTCTCAGAGAAGCGTTGCTTCCCTTGGGAGTTATTTTCCTCGCTGTCCCGTTGGGCACTTATTCTGCATGTGCCCGCTGTTTAAGAAGTTAAAGAACTCTGCTGTTTCAAAACTATCAGGTGAAGGAACTCAGAGTTGGAAAGAACCGTTCACTTCAGCCCAGATTAGTTAAACAAATAATTAGTGTGCACCACCTCTAGGGCAGAAAAAATCTAGGTGCCTGAAATCTAGGAGAAAACAAACAGACATGACCTTTTGTGGATTTTAAATTGACCATTAACTTCAATATTTTGGTCTTCGACATCTTCATGTTTTAGAAGAAAAACTAAAGTTTAAACAGTGTGATGGAAATTGTTTTTTAAACTATCATCAAGTTTTTATCATCAGAATAATTACCTAAAATTTAGAGAGATAGTAGAAAGAAAAACTAGCCATCAGAGGTCTGGATGTGTCTCTTGTTAAAATACTAGTCAAACCAGAATCTGCTCCCACCTCTCTTATTCACCAGATGACACCTTTCTAGATTTAGTTTCTCTTGTAGAAATCTGGCATAGTAGAGACTGATCTCACCACTGTCTTCACAATGTTAAGGAAATGAATTCATGACCTATGCTGGTTCAGAACACATTGACTTCAGAGAAAGAAGGTAACTTGCCTAATTTTGATGGAGAAATGAGAACCATTTAGTGAGCAGAGGATTGGATTTTTTCCATTCTAAATGATTTAGCACGTAGACCATGGTTTATAGCTTCTCACTCTCTCAAAAGCATAAACAAGCAATTATTTAAATGTCATTGACAGATTTTTCTGGGGAATAAAATAAATAAAATGTTCTGCAACTAATCAGTGTTTTCTTTTTTTCCTTCGCTGGCATGACACGTTGTAATTAATTCTTGCCATGTACTTTCTAAAAATAAGTTTGGGGGATTTTGTTTAAATAACAAAAGGCAAACATGGTAAGAGAGAGGAGAGGAGTGACGTGTAATCGACCTATCTGGACAACCACAAACTTTTGGGTGAGATTTGATTGTTTGGATGTCTAATGATAACATGCCTGCAGAGCTATGCCCACATGGGTTCTTGTGTGCCCTGACATACCTGCTGGTGTGGACCCAGACCTATGAGTAACTAATAAAAGTGATATGATCCCATGCCTTGGCCAAGGGCTTGGTATTGAAATTTTAAGTGTAGAAGAGAGTTAGCTAAGGGCAATTTTTGTAACTTTATTATTTCCCTTTCCCAAAAGTTATGATTTTATTAGTATGTATTTGTGATATGCAGTAGTTTCATTGAACTTAGAAATTGGTGCGCATACGTATTGCATAAGTTTACAAGCACTTCTTCCCTCCGTTCCCACCGCCCACCCGGCATGCCCTCCTTCTCCCTGCTTCCTACCATCCATCCTGTCTAGCTGCTTTACTTTCTTACACCGTGGATTTCTCATAGTAGAGAGACCAGGTGCTGTTTCATCTCCGGGCTGTGATTCACTCCACTAAGCGTAATGGTCTCAAGGAGAATCCATTTAGCTGCTGTTGTGTTGATTTTAGCCACTAAATTTGTGGCAGTTTCTCACAGAAGCATTAGGAAACCAAAGAGACATGAAGACCAGACAACCTGTGCTGTAACCAACTCCCCAGATGCTGGGGTGCCTGATAAAGTTTGAAAACATTGCTTTAAATCCCTTCATAGAAAATTTAATAAGCAACTAATGTTTCCATTGTACTTAGAAAGAGTCTGCCCATGGAATCGTTACATGGCTGGAAGTAAGAGGCATAAAGGGAACTCTGCAGGGGCCTCCAGACAGCAGGAACACAAGACTAGGAGAAGCAAAGAGACAAAGGCCCCTGAAGAGGCAGGAGTGAAAAAAAAAAATAACAATGCCCGTGCTGGTACAAAGATGAAATGAGCGAAAACGCATGGAATGAGGGCTTCTGTTTCACTTTGCTAACATACTGGGAATCTTCAAAGGGTCAGTCAAGGGAAAAATTTGAAAGGGACTGAATTTGTGCCTTAAGTTCTCTCATCGTCAGTGATGACTATATTTTAGATGAACATCTGGAGAAAATGGTCTAGAGTCATAGAGAAAAAGTTACCAAACTCTGACAGAAATAAAATATTTCCTCCAATCATAAATGTAAGTAAATATTAACTATTAATGGCAGTGGTAATGACAGAAATCTCTAGCCAACAATGTAAAACACAATC
>PVKB01007735.1:0-28362 GCA_004027205.1 Ctenodactylus gundi
AAGTGAGTTCCATGAGAGAGGTGAGTCCAGAGAGAAAAGCAGTAACTGACCAGAAAGACATCTCCCAGAAGGCAGTGTGCAGTTTCCATAAGGCATCATCTTGACTAGGGTGGGCTTTTTGGGACACAACTGCCTTTTTAGTCACCCCTGCTCCTGTGATGCCTAGACTATGCTCCGCAGGTCGCCCCTCACCCATGCTCATGTGAGTGATGCCAATAAACTCACTGTTCACCAAGTCAGGCTCTGGTGTTATCATTACTTTGGTCTGTCAGCTGTGTCCTCTCTGGGGTGAACAGATGTTTGTTCACATCATCTCAGGAAAAGTTTTATGCAACACACAGTGCTTGAACAGGGACCAACCGAATCAAAAAAGAGTTGGGAGGAGTGGTTGCATGGTCCCTGCAATGGAAGCTGGAATTTACAACTGAGGTTGATCTGTGTGGGAGCAGAGCATCCACCAGGAGAATCCTGATATGGCTACCTTTCCCCGTGCACCGTGGGACAATGGCCTCCTAGCTGGAAGGAAGTCACATGGCCTTTCCTGTGGATGATACGACATGCAACTGAGACTGAGCTGCCTTCCTACAGAACTTTCCTACATAAGGAAGGAGTTACAACAGATAAAAGACATGCAGTTGCTACCTCTGTGTCACTCTCTGATTTGGCAGGCAAAGTAGTGAAAAGGGAGAATAAGATGGAAGTGTTAGCTTGCCATTTCTAGCAGCTGGCAGGATGCAAGGGACAGACAGAACAAGTTAGATCTGTGCTAAGGAGCCCTGCCTGACATCTGAAGACTTGGAGCTGTGGGAAGAATCAGCCAGTTAGGGGAAGAAGACAGAGTAGAAGTGATAGAAAATACCCCTCAGGTCCAACTCTTAACGGAGAAAAAGGAAAAGGCCCATGGGTCCACATGCAGACAGGGACCTTAAAAACAGCCCAAGGCAGGAAGCCATGATAATCAGGGAGCATGCAGCGCCTGAATTGCTTGAATTGGGAAAAACTTTTAAACAAGCAATGGAAGAGCCTCGCACAGCCTGGTTTGAGAGGCTGAGGGTCGGGAAGCAAAGAAACTGAGGACTGTAACGCCTTATGTCTCCTAGAGTCAGAGGCCGCACAACCTGAGGCAATCCAAGGGAGGTGAGTCCCTGGACTGGCTCGTAGGAACCCTTAGAGGCCCTTGGTTATCATGGGCTGAGGTCCCCATAAATACCAGTGATTGGAAGGCAACACAGGAAGGACAAGTGTTGCTGAAAGAACCAGGCAGTGGAAGATGGCGTTTGAGGCCCAGTTAGGGGCCTGACCCTGACAGGGCTGTATTCACAGGCCAGCATTTAAAAAAAAGTTAAATCAGCAGGGGCCGTGGGGCTTTTAGTGTCTTTGTTGAGCCCCAGTAAGAAGAGGGCAACTGGCAGGTGATGGGTTGGCTACTGTGGGGCAATAAATGTAGAAGGAAATGTATAGTGGGGTCCTACAGGAAGCAGAGGCCCTGGGAGTTTTTACCACATGGTAGCCAACAGCCCATTGAATGCTCCTGGAAATAAGGAAGCTTTTAAGGAGGTGTCCTTACCAAAATAGCGGCTATAAGGCCCTAAGTACTAGAAAGAGCTGTTCACTGGGTCCATGTAAAATCAGGTCATAGGGAGCCTACACAGGATGGAAAACAGCTAAAGCCGCCAGTGTTCCTGTAAAATACTCTGATATCCACTGTGCTGTCCAGTCACATGAGACCTGTTCTCAGCTACAGCCATGGTGGATGGAGGCTATGATGTGACAAACTCAAAAGTCAGCCTGCCCTGTGAGACTGGCAAATTGACTATATAGGGCCTATGCCTGCTGGTAAGGGGTGCAAATATGCCCTTCTCTGTGTGGAACTGCCACAGGCCTCTTGCAGGCAAGCAACAGATAAAGCCACCAACAAGGGTCTCACCCAACTCAGTGCTATGTATGGCTGCCCACAGACAATTGACAGTGACAGGGCCACTCGTTTCACAAACACCAATGTGCACAATTGGGCCAAGGACAATCAAGTCCAAGGATGCTTCCATTTGCTTTATAACTCTTCTGGGGCCGAGTTAACTGAGAAACTGAGAGAAATAATGGGTTTAAAAAAAAAAAAGCTATAAATCTTGAATGTAGAAGGAATTCTGGCTGGAAGAGGGCACTCCAAGGAGCCATACAACTGTTAAATGACTATCCCAGTGCTGAGAGCAGGCTACCTCCCTGCAACCTGCTGGTTAGGGAGACCCCTCGTGCCCCAAAACGTGACAGTATGCTGTCACTGCTGGTGTTTACATGCCAGAACTAGATGATAAGACCCTACTGCAAGGGACAACACATGCTCTGGCTGCAGGACGAAGGCAGAATCAGAATGGAACTCAGCCGGAAGCTTCCTTCCTACTGGCTAGATTTGTAGAGGACACCGGGCAAGCTGCTTAGGGAGAATTGTCTGCCACAGTCCTGTTTGGCTGTGGATCCTACCTGCTACCATACCAACATGTTAGGCAAGATACGCCTGCTGGTATGATACTGGTATGACTGTTGTGGATGCAACCAGCAGATTTTCAACTGAATTTAAGGCCCACCCACTTCACCGGAGGAAGTTCATGTCTGATACTATAAATATGGCCAAAAGCTTGTGGCTAGGAAGGTCATTGGCTCCAGTGAGGAAGCAATTGCTACCGTTTTGTTGAATGGAAATGTGCCTGTCAAATTGCCTTCTAAACATTTGTGTTTACACCCATAGATAATTGTTGTTGTCAGTCTCAGTCAGTCCGGGAGGGAAGCGTCTGAGCCATTTGAGGTAAACGACTGAAACTCACACCTGGTCGAGCTCCTGAGACTAAGTGACTGCTGCTGTGGCAAACATTTAGCCACAGATGGACATCTACCTCACCTCCTCCAAAGCCCAGGGAATGTAGCAGAAAAGGCGGCAGAGGGAATGCAGTGGCTGGAGGAAGCAGTGAAGTGTTACGTGGCAATTTCCTCCAAAATTGGGATAATCCCTCTGGAAGGAAGCTCACAAAACTCAGGGAATGAACAACTCATAGGTGGGCACAGTGGGATGGCTTGGAGAAACCCCTATGCCTCAGTGTGCAGCCATGTGGCCATGTGGGCATTAGGTGGACCCACATGCGCAGCCACTGGCATGTGCCCAGTGGTTCACGGTGTGTGCTCTTAGTACATACCCTGATAGTACATGCTTTGGCTCTCAGTACATACCCTCAGACCTGCAAGGACACACTGCATCTTGGATATTTAAGGGTGCCGAGCTCACAGGACTAGGGAAGTCCAAAGAGCGAGAGTTAAGAGAGAGAGAAACAAGCAAATGAAAGAGCAAGAGAAAAGCAAGTTCCCAGAGACAGAAATGAGTCCTGAGAGAGAACCACAAGCAAGTCCAGAGAGCGAAGAGTGAGTCCCATGAGAAACACTGCAAGCAAGTCCCGAGAGAAGAGTGGTAGTGGCCAGGAAGGCACATCCTAGAAGGCCGTGTGCAGTTTCTGCAAAGAATCCTCTTGTCTGGGGTGAGCTTTTCAGTGGTGTGACTGACTGCCTTGAGTCCATTTACCAGCATTTTCTTTGGATGGTTCAGGGGACCACTAAACTGTTACCAAAATATATTTTCATATTAACTAAATATGAAAAATTATTCACAATAAAACATGTATTCATATTAGGCTAAATAAGTGTTTTATAGACACTGATCTATAACATTTAAAGATATTTATCTGTGATCTGTGATATCTGTGTATAGTGAGTCAATTTCTAAGTATCTGACTTGGATTTTAAATCACAGTCTTTTTACTTAAATAACTTGAAAACTGAAAATATTAAAGTCTTCATAGTCACGCATGTTTTCTCATTTATCAGTTGAAGCTAAATTAATTATGCATCCATTTTTTTGAAACATTGTGCTACAGGACACCATGAATTTGGATATACTGAGATAATTCTATTAAGAAAATGAATATAGTGAGAATCTCTAGTCTTCTTAAGAAACTTATATATGCTGACCCAGGCATAGTGGTTGGTAACTATAGTCTCAGCACTATGGAAGGCTGAGGCAGGAGGATGACAAGTTCAAGTCCAGTCTGGGAAACTTAGCAACCTAATGAGATCCTGTCTCAAATTTAAAAATTAAAGGAGATCTGAGGGTGTAACTCAATCTGAAGGTCTTGGATTCAATCCCCAATACTACTGCCTAAACATAGGGGCATGGTCTGGAGAGGTGGATCATGGGTGTGTGGTGGATTGTAGGTGTATGGTAGAAGATGGGCGTGTGGTCAACTATAGATTACAAGCCTGTGGTGGGTTAGGGACTTAAACCGGGCAGAGGTGGAACACTGAGCCTGGATTCAGAAACGGCATATCGCTGGGCCAGGACCTGGAAGGGCATATGCTATGCTACTTCCTCCTTTCCTTTTGGGACTTCACTTCCTGTTTGCAATGCCATGAGAAGCTGCCTCTACCTCTGCCTCTGCCATGTGCTTCTACTGTTGCCAGTTGCCTATGAATGAACTGTGACCTTCTGGAACGCTGAGCTAAAATAAATATTTCTTCCCCTAATTTGTGAATGTCTGGTATTCTGTCACAGCAATGAAAAAGTAACTAAGTCAATCCCATCTAACTTTGGGCTAGAATTAAAGCAATCCCCTGGAGACAGATGTTCGTGTACAGGCCATATGCGTTATAAGCACCAAGACAAGCCGCAGTGTGTGTATATGCACACATATAGTTACACAACGTGGTGGGACAAAGTATCAGTAGGTGTGCTTCCTCATTGCAATCTTTGCTGTGGATGTGGTTGACTGGTGTAGTGCTTGCTGATGTCCAGCACAGAAAAAGTAAAAGAGAAAGAAAAGGAGAAGGAAGGAAGGAAGGAAGGAAGGAAGGAAGGAGGGAGGGAGGGAGGGAGGGAGGAAGGAAGGAAGGAAGGAAGGAAGGAAGGAAGGAAGGAAGGAACGAGAGGTTACTTTTCCTGCAATGTCTAAGATTATATAAAGAGCAAACCTTGACTGAAGGGGGTATGGTGATTAAACTGCCTGGCAGCTGGCAGGCAGTGACGATACTGGGAGAAGTTAATGTTTCTGCCTCTCCTTGGCATCTTCATTCTATGAGATAATTTAATTTACTCTGGAGCACTGACACTAGAATGATTAATGAACTCTAATTTGTAAAGGTAGCATTAAAAATTAACACGAATCAGTTCGAACAAAGATAGAACACTGGGGAAGTAATTACACTGCTCAGCAAATAGCCTTATTGCTTTAAACTAAAGAGCTCTATTCTTAAACTATAAGAGCTTAGAAACACATTTCATACAGCAGACAGTAACACTTTCAAAGCTTCTCCCTTTACTGAAATAAAAATTAAAATGTAACACTTCATTCAATATCTTAAAGACTATTATTTTATATAACTGAATTTCCAATTAAGCATTTAAACTAAATATGCACAGTTCTGAGGCTTTTAGAGATATTCAAAGTAGAGTACAAGTGGCCAAAAAGCTTATGGTCCAAATGACTATGGGATGCAAAAAGCAAGGAGGAGGAGAGAAAAACAGAGGTAGGGTAGTCATGATTCGATACAATTCTCATTGTCCACTTGAGCCAGATTTAAGATTGCAAGCTTTCTATGGCAAAGAACCTTGGTTGGTATTTGGTTGCAGGCGGAGATGACTTTCGTGTGACCTTACATGCAGCCTTTTCCTCTCAGCACACCAAAAAGAGGAACCAAACTCTGGATTTAACAACAATCACCTGTGTACACTATCCACATCTTAGGCCAGCCTTATTCTCAGCGCAGCCTGTGTGTACCAGCTGAGGACTATATCACATACATGCACATGTACCCACACACACACATGTCTAAAACCCCAAATTCATCAGGCTATGGTTTAGGCTCCACACTTATTTTCTGGGTAACCTATGTACTTCATACAGAATATTCAAATCCAACTTACTTTTCTTCCAGCTTATTAACTGAATATTTGGATTATCAAAAATTAGATAGATGTCTTAGATCAAAAATGTTCTCCAAAAGATTCCCGTATTCAGAGGCGGGGCTTCGGGGAGGTGACCAGATCATGTGGCACTAACTAATCAGTAGAGTATTCCACTGGATAATTCACAGTGGAACGTGCCATTAGCAGACGGGACCTCTTCGGAGAAAGTCGTTGTCCAGGGGCAAGCCTTCGAAAGGTGCATCCTGTCTCCACAGCCTGCCCCTCTCTGGCTCTCCCACTCACTCTTTCTCTGCTTCCTGGCTGACAGGAGGGGAAGATCTTTCCCTGGCCATGGCCTTGTGCCATGAAGTTTCTGCCTTGGACCCATCCTACCATGGACTGGAACCTCTGAAATCACAAGACAAGATAAACTGTCCCTCCTTTAAGTTGTTTATTTCAGGTATTTGGTATAGTCATGAGCAGCCAAAAGCCAGATAGTGAGGAACATAAATGAGAAGAAAGGAGCAATACAAGCCCCACCGAGGGCAGACCAGCAGTCATCAGCAGCTTCCACACAGTATGACCAACGCTGTACCGGGTTGTAGACTATCTCATCTACCCGCTACCCCATCCTGAGGTAAGACACTAGTCTAGTTAGTTCTGCTCGCTAAGTGGACTATCTTGAAATCACACATAGCTAGAGGAAGGGAAAGTTGAGGTAGAGCTAGTCCCATCCCCACCTTGATGCAGAAAGATACCAGGCAGCTACATTCCTTATGACAGAGCTGACAGAGACCATCCCATGTGACTCTGATCCCCCTCTGCAAGGGATTTTCTGCTATTCTGAGGTCAATCAGCTTACCTCTAATCCACAATGCAAACAAAATACTTTCAAATAAAACAAAACTCAGGAAGAAGAAACCGTCAATACCTTCCCTGTAGCTGAAGCTGGAAGCTGGGAGTCACCTACATCTGCACTCCAGCTACTCACAACCCCGCTCCTAATACCTGGGTCTTCCTCTCCTTCTCCTCCAGGGCTGCAGCCTCCCACTCGCCCAACATAAGGCCCGTGGGCTGGTTTGCATCTGAATACAAAGTGCATGTGTTTACATACACACCAACCCCATGCACTGTGAATCCAAGAACAGCTGTCGCTTGTCCTATAAACGCTTCTGCTAGCCACCACCAACCCATCACCTGAAGCTTGGCTTTTCCCAGTACATCATCCATCACCTCCTCCTGCACATCTTTTCTGGAAAGTCACCCACTTTGCCATTATTTCCACAGCACCCTCCACATGCTATGCCCTCAACTCCCATTCCCTCTCAACATACAACCCGCCTGAGCTTTCAGACCTAGCCATCAGCCACCTTCTGATAGCTCTGTTCCATCCAGTCCCTTCTCGAGCTCTGCAGCGCTGCGACTAACCACTTAGCCCTGGGTGTCCTAGGCAGAGGAGGACTGATGCGCTCACCTCAGACAAGCCACATGCAAGATTGCAAGAACCACTTAAATTTCCTTACCATGATCAGTCTCAGGGGTACTGAGGTCTGAAGAGAAGGGAAACTGAGTCCTAAACAGGCAGGTCTTATCCAAAAAAGAGAGGCACCTCACTCAACAGGGGTTCACAGCACGCGGCTGCAAAGCGAGTCTTACATTTACATATACCTTTACAACAGGTTCCTTTAAAATTAGAAATTCTCAAAGAAGCCTTGCATTGTTTTTGTTTTTCCCCACTCTTGGTCCCAGGCATTGTCCTGCTAGTCTTTGTCGCCATCCCAGCTTCCTGTAGGCCATCATCTCATCCTGGAAAAGGAAGCGAAAACTACCCACAAAGGTTCAGTCTCTGGTACCAGGGGCTGCGGAACACAGAAGACTGAGTTGGGACAAAGCTCTGTACCCACAACCAGACAGACTCTACTTCCATGTATTTCTGATCTTCATGCCACAGGAATGATCCCTCCTATGAGTTCTTTCTCTGAAGAAAGAAGGCAGACCCATTGTCTTCCAGGTTTGACCAAACTGAACAAATTCATTTTTTTTTTTCATTTCATTCTGTCGGGTTTTTTTCTCTATTCTTGATGTGGACAGTTGACCAAAGGACCCCACTTTCAGGCCACTGACCTAAGCCCCAGTAACACCTGCAAAAACTTCAACTTAATAACATGCACTGAACAGTGTGACACTGCTGCTTCCACATGGTCACTGGAGGGGAATCTTCCTAATGAGGTGATGAGAGTGTGGGGTGTGCTGCAGAGTGAGCTAGCTCTAGGCCCCCCAAATTCATACTTTGAAGCCAAAACCTCCCAAGATAATGGTATTTGGAATTGGGGCCTCCAAAAGAGAAGCACAATTAGATGAAGTCATGAGTGATAAGATTAGTGTCATTAATAAAGCACAGAGCTTGCATTCTCCCTCTCTCTCCCGCTCTCTCTCTCTCTCTCTCTCTCTCTCTCTCTCTCTCTCTCTCTCGTCTAAGCCATCCAGTCTATGGCATTTGTTATAGCAACCTTGGCTGACTAACTCTAGGAAACATAGTACCCTCCCCAGCCTGCCTGTCTGTTTAATACATCCTTCAGTTTGTGTCCCCCAGATAGACAGATTGATGGATTGCTTTATCTATTTCCAACTAAACTAATTCTCTCAAAACAGACAAGTAGTTTAAAGATGAAACCATACTGAAAATGATACTAATGTAATTATAAGAAATTTTTTAAAACAGCAGAACTGAGTCATCATTAATAAAACCTCTTTAAAAACCATTTTACTGTCAAACATTAGAAAATTTAATCAAATCTGACAAATCAGCCAAAATATTCTAATTAATCAAGATTATTAACAATATGTACTTACATTCACAGTTCTTGAGAATCTTGGTAAACACATATTGAGTCTCGAGATTACCAAAAATGATACTACATGTCAAATGATATGAATGCACATATTAACGGTTCATGCTAAGTAATTTTACTGACAGAGCATATGATACACAAAGCCTTAGGATTATTGGTATAGAATCCCCAACATTTCTGACACCAGAGAGTGGTTTAATTGAAGACCATATTTCCAAGCTGGGGAGGGTACGTGTTATGGAGGACAGCCTTGAAATGGAGAGCAGTAGCAGGAGGGGAATGGGCAGGAAGCTCCACCTCCTGTCAGATGAGCCCAGAACAGAACAGGAGCTGAGCTGACCCTCACTGCTCACCTCCTGCTTGCCACTCACCTGTCCTGGTGGCCCAGTGGACCACTGGACTGGGCCTTCCAAGGTCATAATCAGTACCAGTCCCCAGCCCAGGGTTGGAAACCTACAGACAGAGAAGTTATGTGACATTGTGGAATCCCAACGTATGGATCCCTAAAATACAATTTATGGGCTTATTTCAAGATGGCTATTCTAGGAAACCACAGACAAGATTAACTTTGAGTGACTGCTCTTTTGTTAAAGAAACTTACATCTGTAAGGGAAGTATATATTAGTGAAATAAATGGCCAGCAGATGTAAACAAGCTTTTCAGATACCCTGGTTCTGCCTTTCCACAGAAAGAAGTGACTAGAGTCTGATCTGCCTTAGACACAGATGACCACAGGAGGGGACTCCATCTGCTCCACAAGATAACCCTTGGATACTTCCACCAATCACATTTCCACAGCTCCATCACTTCTCTTTCCCTAGAAGACCAGGCTCCTGTCTCCCTCCCTGCCTCCCCTTCTCTCTCTCTCTCTCTCTCTCTCTCTCTCTCTCTCTCTCTCTCTCTCATATATATATATATATATATATATATATATGGCTCTGCTATCTTTGTGTCTTGTACTTGTGCATGGCCCTATGCTTCTGAACACAAATAATTTTTCCCCCGTGACTACACAGTCAGTTCAAAATCACCAAACCTTCAGAAGGAAGAGATCGAAAGACCCACTCTCAGACAGGCGCTCTTTCTCAGGCATGCCTGACAGCTGAACCACGCCAACACTCCCCAGTGGCCTTTCCAGTGAAAGTTAGATCACAAACAGTAAGGAAGCACACAATCCATGAGAATGGCCGACAACATTCCAAACTATCTCAGGTGATTCTTAACTGTATTTAATATAAGATAGAGAAATAGTTTAAAAATCTTTGATTTAGGTTTTGGAGAGCTGACTTTTATTTAAGAGGAAAAAAGCAGGTCAGCATTTAAATGATCAACCCAAACCTCATGGACTTCGGGAAATTTCTTTGTAAAGCATCCCTGCAACCCAACAATGGCCGGACTTCTCCTTTTGTTCTCTCTAAGCATTGTCCCTCTAGAAAGGGTTGCTGATTTGTATTCCTGAGTAAGCTTTTGCTGTTTGTTGAGTAAGTCAGCCACAAGTAGTAATACAAACACTTCGATGCTACTTTTTAGATGGTGACGCAGAAGCTTGCAGGACTGAAAGCTCGGGGGAAAAAATTCTCCCCAGCCCACGTTGCTTTCAACTCTTCAACTCCTATACAACCACACCAGACATCATCAAGCAAGCTGTTAGTGTCACTGGTGAGCTTAGAAATTATTCTCTGACACCAAGGAGCAAGTGTTCTCCCATCTACTTCGTATGACAACCACAGAAAGACATTGGTCCTTCTCTTCTCTGACCACCATCCCTTGGAGCTCATGTCATTTTCAATAAAACACCTGAACACTTACCAAAGTAACATTTACCAGAAATAACAAGAGCTAGCATTTATTTCCTCTCTCTCAGATACTTGTGGGTAATTTTAAATTCTATTTTTATCTTGAGAAAAGTGTATACTTACAAGAAAGATGCAAAAATACTGCAGAGTTTCTATCTGCTCTTCCCCCACTTCCCCCTAGTGTCAGTATCTTATATATCACAGCACAATGACCAAACTGAAGACAATAACGTGGCCACCACACTCATCCAACTACGGACTTCATTATCCTGGGATCACCAGTGTTTCTACCAACATACTTTTTTCCTGGGTTCTTATTCAGGAATTCACATAGTACTAAGCTGTCACATCACTTTAGCCTTCTCCAATTCTGGTTAGATTTTAATTTCTGTATCCTTAATTAATCTTTCATTCTTACTTAGTTCAGTAGGAATCAGAAGTGTTGCTACATTAATAGAAAACAACAAGAGCGCATGGAATTTGAAAAGATGGGTAGATACATTAATTTGCTGGTGAAAGTCTGAAACCAAATCCTTTGCCTATTTGTAAAAATAGGAATGGCAATGTTTCTTTGGCCAAATTCAAACTGGACTCCATTATCCACTCACACAAAGGTCAAATCAATAAAAAAAAAAAAGTCCCACTGTGAAAGTCTATTCTTCTAGACATTTCTGTTTCCTTAGAAACATTAAATACAAAACTGGCCTAGGGCTGACATGCTTTTCTGTTTCTAAAAATACAGTTCAGAAAAGCTCGCACACTCAACAGTTACCTGAAGTACATGGTGCATGGTGCCAAAAGTTCCCCAATTTCAGTGTTTTCATCTGCAGAATGCCTCAGAAGCTGGTCTAGGAATATAAATCATGGTCTAGGAATATAAATCAGGTGTGACTCCTAATTATAAAACTCTTCTGTGGGATGAACTGTTGCTGGTCTGTACAAATGAGCATTCATGATCTGTTCTGACATTCGCATTCAGAAACCACAGTCCCTGGTTTGGAGATTAACCAAGCATCTCTGCATCTAGACTAAACATAGCACCCGCACATGGGCAACCTTGAGGCTATCTGAAAAGTAGGGAGGCAAAATGCGTTCAACATCAGCAGTTACGATGCATGAGGACCACTTTGCCTTTGCAGGATATGACATGGACAGTGGTCTTGTGAAAACTTTGCTTTCTAAGACAATATCATTTTGTGGATTCAATGAAAATTATTCTTACTGAGAGCTTTTTTTAAATGATAAACAGCTTATGGCTTAGGACCAGATCCTACCTAGAATCTGTAACTTTAAAAAAACCTCATGGAGTGTGCTCGCTTTGGCAGCACATATACTAAAAAACTCACGGAGAAATTTTCACATCACAAAACTCAACGATACTGGACCTGGCGTCATCTGTACCAACCATTTAGTATTCAGCAACACAACTGGGTACTGAAGAGGATTTCGTTGTCTCGATTCTTCAGATATTAGGATCTGTTATGGTTTGGATCTGGAGTATACCGCAAAAGCCTCATGAATTCGGATATTGTGGTTCACAACACGTGCTGCTTGGAGCTGGGGCCCGGTTGAAGGGCTGGATGCATGGCCTTGGCCTGCAGGGGTGTGTGCTGGTTCCGCCCACCTTCCTCCCTCATTTGGCTTTCTGCCTGCCATGCTGTGAACTGCTTCTCTCCAGCTACAGCTCTGCCATGTGCTTCTTCTATTGCCAACCACCCATATATGAACTGTGACCTTCTGAAGCCGTGAGCTAAAAATATATCTTTCCCCTCTTAATTTGTGGATGTTGGGTATTTTGTCCCAGCAATGAGAAAATAACTAAGGATCCCAGCACAACAGAGTACCCACTACTCCAAATATTTTGGACAAGAAATAAACTTTCAGAATTAATTCATTTAGTTCTCTCTCTCTCTCTCTCTCTCTCTCTCTCTCTGTGTGTGTGTGTGTGTGTGTGTGTGTGTGTGTGTGTGTGTCCAACACACACCTACTCATGTTACATGAAGATTTGCATATACACCAAGAAAAAAACTGGAAAAGAGACCCAAGTTTAAACATAAAATTCATTTATGTTTTCAGTATATCTCATACCTCTCTAGCCTGACGGTATTTTTATAAAATATTTTAATGCATCTGTATTTGACTGTGAATGATATGTAATATGAGATTAGGTGTGAAATTTTCCACTTGTGATGTCATTTCAGAACTCAAAAACTTTGAGATTTGGGAGCATTTCAGATTTCGCATTTCCAGGTAGGAATGTTCAATATCTATGCAATAGTGGTCCTCTACAAGCCCAGCACACAGTGCTCCATTCCCTTTCTCTGAAAGTAATATTCTAGATCAAAGTCAACAAAATATTTATATAAAGTAATTTTCATTTAAGACAAACCTGAAGAAATTCAATAACTTGACAGAACTCAAGTTACTGCTTTAATGAAATTTTTTGCTAGCTAAAACACCTACCTGAATTGAATGAGTCATTCAAAACTCAGTATCTATAAAAACATTTCTAACTTGCTTTTATGATCTGACTTCAAACATGGAAGAAAACTCCTTATAGCTTTGAAATTAGCTACTTTAGATGGCATCCTGATAGTCACATAGGAAGATTACATATACCTAGTTGTGGTGACATAAATACTGCTTATTCCTTTAATTAGTAAAGTATTTCAAGATATTCCTGGGGAAAATTACTCTAACTTTTAAATATTTTTTTCAGAATTTAGAGATACAAGATTAAAGACTTACCACCTTAGCTTCTTCTAATTATTAATAGTAAACTTTCAGTTAGCACTTGATATTTAAGCTAAAGCAAATGGGAAGCTACATTGCCATGCATGAGAAATGACCTGAATAGGGACATCTGTAGAGACACAGAGTCAGCTGGTGGCTGCTCAGGTCTGAGGGGCAACAAGTTTAGGTGGACAACAGCCAAAGAACACAGGCTTTCTTTCCAAGTTAGTGAAAATATTCTAAAATTGATAGTGGTGACAGTTACACAGCTCTGTAAACATATTAAAAGTCACTGAATTGTAACTTGAGATGGCTGAATTATGCCCTTAAGCAATGAAAAAGAGTGAAGAGTATACTTTGCAAAAAAGAAAAAGACTTTGTTAGGTGGACACATCCATAGTCCTACAAATGTTTATGTACACAGAAATATCCCATTACTTAGTATTATTCATTTCTAGAAAGTGAAGGAAGCTATTGCTCTAATAGTTGGGGCCCTAGGAATCAATATCTTGGAGAAAAAGACCTCAGAATTCTTCACCACTATAATAACACAAATTCATCGGCTTTCATAATGAGAAACTTCAATAAATATACCATGAGGCTTCAGATCTGACATGGGTGCTACTCTCTGTGTCAAAACAAGGCCAGAGTTTGAAGAGATGGGCACATACCCAGGGCAACCCATCCAGAAGTTCAAGAAACTTCCCAGAGTTCAGAGTTCTTGTGTAGCACATTCTCCTAGAGGTGCCACGTTCATTCAGTCCCAGCAATAAGCTGCTCACTCCTGTCCCCAGGCCCTTCCCGGGCTCAGCCTCCTCCCTGAATGATACTAGTTTCATGTGTCAACTCTATGAAGCCAGAAATCCTTGTCCCAGGCCCTTTCTCTACTTCTCCAGATGCCCAGAGACAACTTTCCTCCCTCAGAATCAAGCCTGTGCTGGAGTCAAAGTACCAAGAGCCCACAGACACAAGACAGGGACGACTGTCCAGCTTTCCAGGTTCCAAGTCACAAAGGAATTGGGTGGAGAAAACGTGCAGGAGAACTCTGTTCTGAGGCATGCAGCATCCAAATATATTAGATATTTAGTAGAATAGTTTGAGCCTCAGCTGTCCTGCATAAATCCTTCCTTCCACAAAGCTCAATGTAGAAGTATCTTAGAATAGGGGTATGAATTAGTGTTAGAGCACATGCTTAGAATGCACAGGGCTCTGGGCGCCAATCTAACTATGACCCTGCCACTGAGAAAAAAAATAACTGTTTCTCGTGAAAAATTATGTTTAGAAAAAAAGATTTGCCAGGTTTGGTGCTACAGGACTGTAATCTCAACAGTCTAAGGGCTGACACAGGCGGATTGCATGGAGCCCAGCCTAAGCAATGCAGTGAATCAAAAAGAAAAAATGAACTGGGAAATGTGGCCCAGTGTGAAGACTCTAGGCTCAATCCCCAGTACACACACACACATGCATGCTCATGCACACTCACATACAAAAATCCTTCATCAACTCCCTTTTATAGAACTATTTCCTTGAATAGCTTTATCAACTTTTTAGCAAGCACTCATGGCTAAAAGAAAAAAGCTTTACTTTTAAAATGTAAATGTAATGCTTTATATAAAACTTGACTTCAGAATCATTAAGACTTCAGGATCATTAAAGTGCTAAACTGCTGTGGCTCAATATTTTATAAATCCTTAAATGCTCATGCTAAAGAAGCTTTGAAATCAATTCCTACTGAACTGCAAGTCACTGATAACCATAAGCAACTCCTATTTAAAAACACAGTGGAGGTGAATCTAAGACTGAGTACAACGTCAAGGGCCACATTCTAACTTTTCAGCCCTCACATGATGCACTTGAACTCACACTCACAGCCCAAGCCAAGAATTCAAAACATTGTATGAGTGGTAATATTTAACATGATACATTCAACAAATTCAATTATCTAGTTATACAAGCCTTTAAACAGAATAGTCGGTGTGTGATTACTTTACTCCTATCCAACTCAACTTATTCCTACCTATCTCCTTTAAAATAAAATGCACAAATGGAAAAGGCACTATACCACAAGTAGTCACTTGGAAGCTAG
Source organism: Ctenodactylus gundi (assembly GCA_004027205.1). Classification (NCBI taxonomy): domain Eukaryota; kingdom Metazoa; phylum Chordata; class Mammalia; order Rodentia; family Ctenodactylidae; genus Ctenodactylus; species Ctenodactylus gundi. The sequence continues at coordinate 15,409 of PVKB01007735.1, forward strand.
CTAATAATAAAAACATCCCCAAAAGTCAACTTTTGGCCTGGAGTACAGAACAGGTCTTGAACCTCTATTACCAAAGCTTTTAAAATTTTCACATCCTGTGGAATCCAGGGGAGGCAGACAGAAACCAGGATCTTATTGTATTCTCCCAGCTTTAAGCAGTCATAAATGGACACCAGAATTAAAGGAGTTAATAGGAACTATGTAAGAATATTTTTTGAATACACATCAAAGTTTAAAAAGAAATGTAACTCTTAAATTCCATATTCTTATACATTATCTTTTTAAAAATAATTCTTATCTTTATAAAATAGTTCAAAAAATGGATGAGAAAGTGTAAAGAATTTAAATGGTTTTAAGTGTATTTACAGAACTGTGCAACCCTTGTCCCAAAATGAGAGCTGTTGATATTCAACAGTCAGTTTCCCCAACCTTCCTTTTTCCACAGCCCTAGGAATCATTAATCTAGTTTATGTCTCTACAATTTTACCCCTTTCAGATACTTCACATAAACAGAATTTTATAATATGAAAACTTGCATTTCTGTCATTTAGCATTTTGTTATCAAAGTTCATTGACGTCACAGCCTGGATGTCTTATCCCTTTTCATATTCAAGTAATATTCCAATGTATGGACATACCACACTTTCTTCATTATCAATTGATGGACATTCTGTTCAGGTCCACTTTTGGTCATTATAAATTATGCTGCTATGAAGATTTGTGTACAAGCTTTTGTGCAACGGAAGTTTTCTTTCATTCGTTCACACACACACACACACACACACACACACACACACACACACATGCTGGGTCATATGGTAACCTCATACTGAGCCTTTTGAAGGACTGTCACCCTGCTTTCCAGCACAGCTGCGCCATTTTCCATTGCCATAGGTGGTGCATGGTTCCAACTTCACTGCATCCTTTTGCCAGTGCTGGTTACGTCTTTCTGGCTAGAGCCATCCAAGCGTGCAAAGTGGTAATTCATTGTGGTTAGTGCTCTGTATGTTAAAATGAGCCCAATTCCTTCTGGAATAAGGACTCACCTATTATTCTAAAATGCACTTTTTAAGTATAAAATATGTCCCTTGATCATTCTTAAAAGTCAAAATAAGGCCAGCCCCATGTAACACTCCCTTAATAGATGAAAAGGTCACCTTCATGTAATGTGTACCGCTTTCCTGCCTAAAATCCTATGCAGCCACAATACTGTCCAACAGCCAAATCTTCCCGAATAAAGATGCCACGCTCAGTGGCCAGGGCAAACGCTCCTATGTAGCAGAATACTAAAGCATCAGTGGCAAAATGTTAGCCAAAGCTTTCAAGAAAGACCACTGCCTTGACACTGAGATGTCTCGATAACCCATATGTCACCCGGACAAGTGCTGAGTTTCTCCAGCTCGGAGCCCGGCATGCAGGGCGGTTCACAGAACTATTCATACAGCCTGTGAAGTCACTCCCCCCAGACAGACAGTTGTCTAAGCCTGTAAATTTCATGAAATTTGAAAGCATACTGAAAAAACACATTAAAAAAACTGGCCTTGCACAGCAGAAAAGTCTGCTTGCTAGTCAGATGGGCGGGTACGATGTCCATTTAGGGGCTGCCCGGCCACAGGTACACGGGCAGTTTCCTGGTCTGGGAGTAGGAACGCCTGCTGCAGGGGTGATGGGGATTCATTAAGCTTGTACGGCTAAGTCATCTGACAATGTGGCCTGCAAAAAGCAGGTGCTTACATGACAGCTTCTGCCCATCTTCCTGCTAACTCTATGCAAAGTTTCCAAGCACTTGATGTGTCCTTAGCAAATGTCCTAAGCCACTGGGAGCTGACCGTGGTTAGTGGCAACCTGTGGGATTCCCTCTTAAAGCACTTTCGCCACATTACGGTCTGCACACTGCTACGGAGAGATACCAATCAGGTCAAAATAAGATTATGGGGAATTCTTGGAAGACAGCCCAGGGACAGAACGACTTAGGTCGGTGACATTGGCATAAAACCTCCTCAGGGCCGGGGAACAGGCTGGGCACAGCAGAGATGCAACGGGACCCCGGGTCAGGATGCCGGGTGTGGACCTCCAGGCGGCTGGGCTGCAGGGCGCCGGAGGAAGGTGACGGCGAGGGCCGGCTAGGTGTTGGGGAAGCCACCCACAGGGCGCTAGCCCCATCCAGCCGAACTCCGCGCCTGTGACACCCGACCGCCCTCTCCTACCTGATCTGGTTGTCGCGGAATTTGTTGAGATGCGCTTGGTTGAGGTAAATGGTGCGGGCCGATGCCTCCAGCGGGTCTCCAACAGACGTGGCCCGGGACATCTCATCCTCTGCCTTCTTGTAGCCCGCAGAAGAACGAACGGGTCCTGCAGAGACGAGGCGCCGGCAGAAAACAAAACACAAAGAAGTCAGCCGCCGGGCAGGAGGCGGCGGGCGCGGGCTGCCGGCGGGCGGGGACCGGCGGGAAGGATGCTCGGGAGAGGCAGGAGCCGCCCAGTCGCCTCCGTACCTTGGCTCCCCCTGGAGACGCCGCCGCCGCCGCGGCAGGCCCCGCCCCTCGCCGCGCCCCGCCCCTCGCCGCGCCCCGCCCCTCGCCGCGCCCCGCCCCTCGCCGCGCCCCGCCCCGCCCCCGGGCCCGCGGAGCCGGCGCCGCTGCCGCTCAGCCTCGCTCCCGACCTGGAACGCGGGCGGGGCGGGGCGGGCGCGCCTCTTCTGGCCGCAGGGCGGACGGGGCGGGGGGACAGTGGGAGGAAGATCTGTGGCACAGTCAGAGGACACCCCGCGCGGCCGAGAGCCCCCTCGGGTCCCCGGCGTTGCGCTCTGGAGCTGAGTTTCCCCGCTTCATTGGCTGCGCTCAGGCGCAGAGGCCACCAGCCCTGGGGACGCGCTGCGCGCGGCCACCGCGGAAGGCGGGCAGAGGAGCCCCTCTGCGCTGCCCGGCGACCGCCCGCGCTCCGCGAGGCGCCCGCTCGCCTGACTCACGCCAGCCTTGGGCGGCCCGTGAGCCTCCGCGTCCTCGCTAAAATGACTGCTGCTGCGGTCACCGCACAAGCCAGCTCTCTCCTGAAGATCTCACGTCAGCGCTCCGCGAAGCGTCTCTGGGCGCCGCAGCTCCATCGCCGCGCCTCCAGAGGCACGGGCGAAAGATGTACCCGCTGCTGGCCCCGTGCGCGCACCGTCAACCCTTCTCCAACCGCGGGGCGGCAGCCCTCACGCTAAGGAGACCCACTTTGCGAAGGCAGCTCCGGAGAGAGATGCCTGAGACACAGGGCGCGGAAAATACATATCCCGGAGGCACAGGCTGACTTTCCTTAAATCCACATGCACGCCAACGCTTGCACCCCTTTTCACCTACCAGAGAAGGGCGTGTTGCGTGTCACTAAAAAAAAACAAAAAACAACAACAACAACAAAAACCTCAGGTCTGATTGGAGTAAATCTCTTCTTCGCAGGTGCAAAGAATACTGCCAGTTGTCACAGAGAAACTTTGAAAAACAGAGTTTGGCTAAATCATCTGTTAAAGGAGGCGATTATAAGGATTATAATCCTTAGGAGATGAATAACCAAAACATAAAATCGATTATTGAGAGCTGGCAAACTATCCTGAATATTAAGGTTGAGCTTGAAGTAGACTGAGGCCTCTCCCTTGACCCAGGTCGAGGGCACCTGGTGGGTGTAGGCTTGGGCCCACCGCGTGGTCTTGGTCACAGGCCCGGTGCACTCCAGGCTTCTTCCTGGCCTCTAGCATGGGTTCACAGCACCCTCACTGTTCCTCAGAACTAATTGATCCCTCACCTCCCTCCCTCTGCCTCCCGCGGTCTGGGGTCCCTCCTAGCCACTAAGTCACTGGACCGGGCTGCACCCTCTCTTTGTTATCAACAGGGGGCAACAGAGAGCAAGAATCCCTTCCCAAAAGAGGCTGCCCAGCAGCTCTGGCTCCTGGACTCCAATCAGGAAGACTGGGCAGTTGTTTTGTTTTTGTGCCTATCGTGGTATTGGGCATGGAACCTGAGGCCTTGTGCTGCTACGTAAGTGCTCTCCCACTGGGCTCCATCTCTAGCCCCGCTGGATTTTAATGCTTTTGCTGATTACACACAGAGACTTTTTTGCAAGGAGCATATATCAAAATACTTCCTTTTTCCGGCCATTCACCGTTTTTTTCCTCCTCCACAGCAATTGTTACCCTTACTTGACATCATCTGTGGTCTGTCTTCTCATCCCCAACAGCGTAAGTTGCAGGCCAGCAGGGACATGCTTGTGCACGTCAGCACCCACGACAGTGCCTGGCACATAATGGACATTCCCATCTGCTGGTGAAATAAGTCCTTTTTATCCAAGCCATATGAAGGCCGCCTTTGAATTCCCTAAGTAGCGATGTAGTGGCCTGCACATGGGCCCAAGCTACATGGGCTGGCTCGGATCCAGAGTCCCCCCGCCTGGCTCACATTCTCTCAGCGGCTCGCCACTCCATCTGTGTCACCAGCGGAACCCCTGGGTCCGCCCTATTGCTGCTATTTCATTGTTTTTTAACTCCGTAAGTGACACTGGTGGACAGCCACGATTCAGGATCCCATTAGATGAGACGTCACTAGAAGCATAACAGACCCAACTTCCACTCTCCAAAATATTACAGTTTAAGGGGCAAGGTTATACTCATGGTTGCAGCTGCTTACAGGTTTGTGACTAAGGGTGGGTGTGAAGATACTAAGAAGGCTTGGAGGTCGACAGCTTGGAGTGGGGACGCAGCCAGAGCACATGGTGGGACAGATGTTAAAGCCTGACAAGATGGGGAAGGTTTGTATTAGGAAAGAGGAGCACTGTGAGAAGGCCAAGGATAGCTCAAACAAATCTCCTCACATGGGCCATCAAACTACATCAGAGCCAATCTGAAAAACTTAGCCTTGAGGGTCCAAATTGGAAAAGAACAAAAAAGGTCATTAAAACACAGTCTGTGGCCAGACTCTGGATGACAGGTGCCAGGTAAAAAAGGCCGAACTCTGTCATGAGGTCATCTGAAGCCACAGAGGCCTTCTCAGCAGGAGAGCAGAGTATCTGGCAGCAACAGACAAGTGCTAGCAGAAGAGGAACAGGTCGAGGGGACCCAGGACTCCCGTCCAGAGCAGGGGATAAAGGCATGAATTAAGGAGAGAATGGAGAAAAACACAGATATGAGAAGCCTGTGCAAGACATGGGAAGACACTGAATCTGTGGACTAGAAAAGGGAAGGAAATTAGATACTGGGATGTGAGAAAGGTTTAAAAAGACACCACTAACTGAAAGCACAAATGGAAACAACAGTTTCTCCAAACAAGAATAGAAGTGTTGCATGACAGATGTGAATGTGAGAAGTAACTAACACCAAGAACTAATGGCATGGGGCTGGAGGAATGGCTCAGCTCAGCGTTAGAGCACTTGCAAGTGCTAAGTCAAGTGCTAAGTACCCGAGTTCAATTTCCCAGCACCACATAAGTCAGGCATGGTGGCGCATGAGGCAGGAGGATTGCCATGAGTCCCAGGCCAGCCTGGGCTCCATAGTGAGTTGAGGACCCTCCTGGGCTACAGAGCAAGACCCTCTTTCAAAGAAAGGAAGGAAGGAAGGAAGGAAGGAAGGAAGGAAGGAAGGAAGGAAAGAACTAATGACAAAAGTGAGGTCATACCACCTCTCAAGGACCCAGTACATTCAATGCTCATCTTGACCTGGAAATTTTAGGGAGAAATAGTTAATAATTCACCAACCCCAAGATTTGGATAACTTTTTTCTGCCTCAGCAGTCTCATCTTGACCTATCCTTGCATTGAAAAAAATTAATATTTTCAAAATAACACAAATTTGTATTACCTAAGGAAAATAGTACACCACACATAGCAAAGTACATTTTGACTAAGGTTTCAAATTTGGACTCCTGAGACAAATCCTGACTTAATGCATTTTGCAAATATCACCATACAAAATGAGAGCATATGGTTACAATTCCCCCATCTAAATAGGCACAGTGTCAGCAGACAGTGGGAGTTCAATAAATATCTATTAGTCAAGAAAAAAAAACTGAAGGGAAAGAATACAACAGGAGTAGGCAATAGGCGAGCATTAAGCTTTTCCCCACAAAGTACAAATACAAGCAAAACAACTGATAGCAAAGATTATCACGGCAGACACTGTATCTTGCTCGCAGCTGTATCCCTGCCCTGCAGAATGGCCAGTACTCAGTAGGCAGTCTGAAAGCACATGAGTGGCTTTTCAAAAAGATAACGCAGCAGGTGCCTCTGGAAGGTATCTACCCTGCTGCCGAACCAATGACTTGAATATGTTCACTCTTCACATACAGACCAGGAGCCCAGCAACCAGGCCTCTGCTGCACAGCCCCACGTCCTCATCACGGCAACGGCCAGTGCTGGTTATTTAGTCTAAGCTGGGCCACTAAGAATTTTCAGAGCCAGGCCTTCAGAGTACAGACCGGTAATCTCAGCACTCTGGAAGGTTGAGGCAAGAATACTACAAGTTTAGCCCTACACTGGGTGACCCGACAACTTTGTGAGACCATGTCTCAAAATAAAGATTAAAAAATGGGCTGGGGATGTAACTCAGTCGTGGGCTCAATTCCAGTACCACACATGCACAAAAATCTCTCCCAAAGTACTAAAGGGACTATCTGTATATGGTAATATAGACACTCCAGGATGTCAGAGGGCCATCTTCTTCCTATTGAGTGGCCCAGGCATAAAAAAAGAATTTTTTGTAATAAACATGAAACAGCTATGAAGAGAACCACAAAAATAGTGTCAACATATGTTTGATTCCTCGATCTCATCCATGTTGGAGTCAGTCTTTGGTGTCCATATCTCTTCATCCTCTGATCATTGTATTAATTACTCACAACCAGCTCTGCTAGCCAACATGACAAAGATGCACAGGGAGAGCCTAGCTTACCCCGCAAGAGAGAAGAGCAGCAGACAGGAAAGACAAGTTGCTCATCATACACCTTGGGTTATCAAAGTATTAGATACCTCTGGCATGGGTGCAGTCAGATGTCACAACCCAGACTTTGGATTCCACAGAGAAAAATTCCCATGGTAACATCTGGGTTGGCTGAATTGAATTCTTCAGAAGTGGCTGGAAGGAGAAATCGCCAAAGGAAAGGCACCCTACTGCCATGCCTTCAGAATTTTGGCCATGTTTGGGGAAAGAACAGAAGGCTATGAAATGGAGGCAGAGTAGGAAATTCCCACCGGCAAAGGGAGGAAGAAGATTGTGTTATCATAAATAAATATCAGCATAATGAACTAAGTAGGTCCAGGGAGGTAAGAACTTTAAATAAAGAACTGAGCACAAAAAGAGAGTACCATAAAGCAAATTATTATAAAATGTTTCATTGCTTTAAGGAACACAAACAAAATCTTTCATTCCAAACTGCAGTATATTCCCCTTAACTCAAATCAAAAGGTTCAAAAATTCAAAAAGATGCTCAAGTTTATATACAGTCCATTTCCCTAGCAAAAAACTCTCACTATCTCAAAGTAGAGATTCTTGGGAAATAAATACCTTAGACTTACTCAGTCAAGACAGACTTTGTCTGAAACAGTCAGTCTGTAATTCACTTCATGCTCTTTATACAATGGAAAGGGAAGCAGGGGACAAGTAGATCTGTCCTGGACATGGTTGTATAACTAAGAAATTGTCTGGTCGTTGTCCTGGGCTCTTGAGACAGAGCATCTAGAACCTTGGCACTTTTCCCAGTAACAGAATCTCTTTGTAATGCAGGATGGGTACCTTGATCCACACCTCTGTCAGGTGAGTCCCTAGCTAGCTTTAGGTGGGGACTAACCATGCCAGAAAGATCAACCACATGATCAGAGGTTCAGGGATTTGAGTGAGGGGAAATAGCCCAGCCTGGAGGACAGTTGGAGATAGCACTCAACGATGGTTTTAATAATGCCTACAATACCAACATAGGAGTTTTTTTAAAGCCCCTAGACACCCAAGTTCAGGTTAGCTACACAAGTTACTGATTCACATTGATGTGCTGAGAAGGTGACCTGTTCTAGGGTTGTAGAAACTTAATGACAGAGCAAGTACTCTCCCAGAACTTACCATGTATACCTCTCCTTGGGCTGATATTTATTATAAAAAATAAATGGTAAGTATAGTATTTTCCTGAATTAGCTGAAGGGGTAATGAGAACCCATAATTTGTGTCCAGTTGGTCAGATGTGCAGGTGGCCTGGGACCCCCTGAGCCAGGGGCTACGGTCTGAAGGGAGCAGGGAGCATAGTCTGTATTAGAGAGGACTGTGTCCCCATGCTATGAAGCTGACCACACTCTGGACGGTCAGTGTTAGAACTGCACTGCACACATTTTCCTGTGAACACTTCAGTGATCACACACACATAAACACACACACATGCACACACACGCACACACTTTACTAGCAATCACAAAATGTATCAGCTCATAGGTAATATAGAATTAAAAGCCAGATCTGAAGAAATTTAACTCCAATTTTCCTTTCATTTATCAGGCTGTTTCCTGTGAGCTTAAATAAACAACCACCACCAGAGCCCTGGTTTCTTTATCTGCAAATAGAAATTATAGAAATCAAGAGTGGGCAAAATGTTTTAGTGAAGTCTGAGTTCGCAGACATTTTCTGCTTTGTGGTTCATATGTGGTACCTGACTCACATCCTTCTATTTTCTCTTTCTGTCTTTCCTCCTCCTCCTCCTCCTCCTAACACTTCTCAGTTTTCCTTCTTCTTATCATAAAAATCTTTAAGAATGTAAAAGCCTTTTGTTATGGTTTGGATCTTGAGTATCCCCCGAGGCCTGCTAGTAATGCTATTAAGAGGTGATGGAGTTTTAGGAGGTAGAGCCTGGTGGAAGGAAGACAAGTCACTGGGGTGTGACCCAGAAGGGTCATGGGGCCTGGCCACCTCCGCCTTCTCTCTTTGAGGCCTGGCTGCCATGAGGTAGGCAGTTTCTTCTAGCACACACTGTCACCGTGGTGTCTTTGTTGGCTGCAGGAACAAGCAATCGTGGACTGAAACGATTAGTCAGAGTCAATTTTTCCTTTTTAAAATTGCTTATGTCAGATATTTTGTACAATGACGAAAAGGAGACTAACATGCCTTACAGGCAAAGCTTGACCCACCAGCCTCGATCTGCTAAGCCCCCATGGGAACGAAGTTCCATTACAGTTAATAACCTGCTTACGAGGCTGGAGGAACAGTACAGTGGTCACAGCGCTTGCCTAGCAAGCCCAAGGCCCTGAATTCAATCCCCAGCACCACATAAACCAGGTGTGGTGCACACACCTGTAATCCTAGCACTTGGGAGGCCAAGGTAGGAGGATTGCCATGAGTTTGAGGCCAGTTTGGGCTCCATGGTGAGTTTCGGGACTAGCCTCAACTACAGAGCCACACCCTATTTCAAAAAAAAAAAAAAGTAGCCTTCTTATATGCCTACTCTTATTTCAAGAAAATGAGAGCTTAATTTTTGATTCGCTTGCATTTTCTAGCACACTTAATGTTTATTACGTGAATTAAGAAGCTGATTATGTCTTTCTCCTACTTTCTTATGAACTGTCCTTGAAAAATATGTAAAGGTTGTTTCCTCTTTGCCTCCAGATTTCATCACTAGGAAGACAGCACAATGACTATAGAGCTTTCGACGCACACACAGGTGCACACACACACTCTCTCTCTCACACATTCTTTCTCCCAGAGTTCTAAGTTCAATTCAGTCTTCTAGCTTCTATTTAAAAAGACATTTCATGATCCTTCAGAACACAGACACATCAAAGCAGCCCAGCCACAGGAGAGGCTCTCGGGGTAATTATTTCTCCTAATCAAACAGACACAATGAAAATGCTATGCAAATGAGAAATGTAATTATTCTCATCTTGGAAGATACATTTGGAGGCCTTTTCAAGCCCTCACTGCATAAGCCAAATATCTCCCAAGAACAACATCTGTGATCCACTTGTGCCTGAGAATTCAAGATAAAGCCACACAAAGAGAAAAATGACACTGACGGGTTAGGATTTCTTGTTTCTGTGAACACTAATTGGTTTTTCTTTTTCTCTTTTTACAGGGATAGAGAAGACTCAAAGGAAGACCACACATTATGACTTTAAATGTTACTGGGTGCTGAATTCATTTGGTTTTAAGCACCTTCTAGATATTAGGCACTTGGGGAGAGGGGTGTGGTGTAGGGGTAAGCTTCCACTTCATCAGCAAGACAGGCTGAGAATTGTGGGCATACGAAGCATGAGGATGACTGCCAGGGGTGAGGAGACAAAAAAAGCTGGGCACTTTCATACAGAACATCTCAGCTAGGCTTATAGGAATGAGTCTCGCTTGGCTGTCCAACGAAGGACAGGGCACTGCAGGTGTAACCTCACTGTGCTCAAAGACGCACCAGGGATCCTTTACTTGAGCCTCACTGGCTCCTGCACAGGGGGAGAAAGATGAGCCACAGTAATGTGAAGCCTTGTTTCCAAAAACTAGAGCAATGTAAACTAGGCTTCTGTTCCTCGAAGCCCATTCTGTCCTTCACATTACAGTTTGACATGCATGCAAATTAAGTGAAGAAAAATTCACTTTTAAGGAAATTTGTTTTCTATATAAATCCAGAAACAAAAACCAGCTGCTTCAAGCACTCGATTCAGATTTTTCCTACGTGCATTGGATTGATTTAGAAGTCTGGTGACTTCTCCACAGCAACTGGCTACGCTAGGAGAGATTCTCCATCGTTACAAGACCTCAAATCTGGGCTCAAGGTAGAAATCTTAACTTTACAATCCTATTGCCAAGCTAAAAACCACGAACACAGCCACTATCAGGACAACGCTCCAGGACACCGCCTCTCTTCTGCAGATACCAAACTCTGCACTTGTCCAGCTTCCTTACATAAAGTAGTGCAGTATTCACGTAGAGCACGAACACACCCTCCTGTGTACTTTAAATCATGTCCAAATTCCTTCCGTACTTACTATAGTCTAAACAGTATAGAAATAGTTATGATGCTGTACTGTTGTATTACTTGTATTATATTTATTGTATTTTCCAACATTTTCCTTCCGTGGTCACTTGGATCTGCAGGTGCAGAACCCATGCACCGGGGGATCACCTATACAGTCTTTAGCAGTTAATCCTAGAAAAAGTGTAGGATTTTTGTTGTTGTTGTTTTGGGTCGTAGTTTACCTAGCCTAAGCATTTTGAAGACGTACAACTTCTTGGCCAAAGAAACATGGGTTCACTGCTCCTGGCCACGTGCTAGCACCCGTGGTGACCGCCGTGCTCTGACATCAACCCTGCTCCCCCCAGGGACATGGTGCCTCTTTTCCTCCTACCCAGATCTCCCGCCCCTTTGCTTTGTTACTCTCAGTGCTCACTGAGCATCAATCTCCTTCCCTGCAGAGCCTCTGCCACACCCTCGCCGCAGTCCCAGCCCTCGCTAGCTCTGTGCACCCTTGCTGCCATGGCTCCTTGGCTCTGTCCATTCATCTTCTGTCTTCCAACATTTGACATAAGCTCCAGACGGCAGAACCCAAGCCACTACCGCCACCTCTGCATCGAGAGCCCATGGGGCCCAGAAGGCTCTAAATATGTATATTATATGCGTCGAACCCATGACTCAATGAGTACAAAGTTTCACATTTTGCCTTAAGTGGTCAAAAGAAAAAGCAACTACTTAGATATAATCTGCAACTAAGTTGAAATACCTGGAAAAATGGAAACTCCCAGCTTTTTCGGTGTTTAGTCCAGTGGAAAAGTACATGTAAATATTTTTCAGTCTCTTAAACCAAGATGTGTTAGCGCCAGATCCATTCCTCCTTGCTTCTCTCCTCTGTGGTGCTGCGTGAGGGAAGGGTAGGGACGGAAGTGTGGGCAGCAGCTAGGACCCGAGGCTCCATGCCATCGGCCTCCCTGCTCTCCAGACATCTCTCTGGCACTCCCGCAGGGATTCGTGGCTACAGTCTGTGCCTGGTCCGGCGTGGCTTGATCAAAGGGCATCAGTGTTCCCTAGAAGGCTGTTCTGCACCTGCACTCCTGCCTCACCTGTGTGGAGCCACATCCCTGCTTTGTTCTGTACCATGCCTGTCCATCGGCCACCATCCACATCCCTGGGAAGGCCCAGTAGCTTCCAAGTTCCCTCCTGGATCTCCTCAAAAGCCCAGTGGGCGGTTCAGGAAAACAAAATCCATTTCGCCTATTACAGCATGAGCCTCACTTGGCCCACACACTGCACCTTTATGATCTGGGAATCTCACCCCAAAGAAAGAACAATCAAGACACATGGGTTTTTTTTTTCCCTTCCCTTCCCTCTCTCTTCTATGCCCTGAGGGCAAAAACAGACTTGAGCTTTCTCAGTGGCTTTTCTGATGCCATTCTACTTCCAGACTCCAAACAATCTTTACAAGGACCATTTATTTAATATAGAAATGCTGAAAGTCAAGCCATGCGAGGCAGCGCTGGTGCAAATCTGACAAGTGGGTGGGAGAAATAATCCACAAAGTCTCCTTATAAAAGGAATATATCCAAAAGAGGCCAAAACAACAAACAACAGAGATATATGTATACCCATGTTCATAGCAGCACAACTAACAATAGCTAGAATATGGAAGTCACCAAAATACCCATCAACAGACCAGTGGATACACAAACTGTGGTACTTATACACAATGGAATACTACGCATCTGTAAGGTCCAACAGCGTGGAGGTTTTCACAGGCAAATGGAAGAAACTTGAGCATATCATGCTTAGTGAAGTGAGTCAGAAGCAGAAGGTGAAATATCGGATGGTCTCTCTGATATGAGAGACCCAGACCACAACTATCTCATGGAACTTTAAACGAAAGACAAAGTGAAAGAGGGGGATGGGTGGGGGGGTGGTGAAGGGAGGGAGGGGAGGGGAGGGGGGACAAAAAGAGAGCGGGAAAGCCCTTGTCACTTTGACAAGAAATGTATGTGCACAAA
>PVKB01007736.1:0-28325 GCA_004027205.1 Ctenodactylus gundi
CGGCCCCCAGAAGCCAGCACTCCCCATGTTGCCAGTGCCAGGCTCGGGTCCTGCCAGCAACAGCAGGAGCCCCCAACCTCCCTCCTGTGGCCGGGCCGGGGTGTCTGCTGCCCCGGGCTGCCTCCCCAATCCAGTGGACCCCGGGCTGCCTCCCCAATCCAGTGGACCCCGGGCTGCCTCCCCAATCCAGTGGACCCCGGGCTGCCTCCCCAATCCAGTGGACCCCGGGCTGCCTCCCCAATCCAGTGGACCCCGGGCTGTCTCCCCAGTGTTGCGGCCCTCGGCTGTCTCCCCAACCCTGTGGGCCCTGGGGCTGTCTCTCTGATCCTGCTGACCCTGAGTGTCTCCTCGATCCTGCGGGCCCTGGCGCTGTCTCCCCAATCCTGCTGACCCCAGGCTGTCTCACCGATCCTGCAGGCCCTGGGGCTGTCTCTCTAATCCTCTGGACCCCGGGCCTGTCTCCCTGATACTGAGGCCCAGGGGCTGTCCCCCATTGCTGTGGGTCCTGGGGCTGTCTCCCCGATCCTGCGGGCCCGGGGTCTGTCTCCCTGGTCCTGTGGACCCCGGGGCTGTCTCCCCAATGCTGCAGTCCCCAGGGCTGTCTCCCTGGTCCTGCTGACCCTGGGGCACTCTCCCTGATCCTGAGGCCCAGGGGCTATCTCCCCGTTGCTCCTGGCCATGGGGCTATCTCCCCAATCCTGCAGGCCCTGGGCTGTCTCTGATCCTGCTGAACCCAGGGCCACGGGGCTGTCTCCCCAATTCTGTAGGCCCCAGAGCTGTCTCCCCGAACTGGCTGACCCTGGGGCTCTCTCCCACTGTTGCGGGCCCTGGGGCTGTCTCCCCAATCCTGCGGGCCCTGGGGCTGTCTCTCTGATCCTCCTGACCCTGGGGCGCTCTCCTCAGTCCTGCGGGCCCTGGGGCTGTCTCCCCAATGATGCGGTCCCCAGGGCTGTCTCCCTGGTCCTACGGGCCCTGGGGCTGTCTCCCTAATACTGTACACCCTGGGCTGTCTCCCAATGCTCCGGGCCCTGGGGCTGTCCCCCATTGCTTTGGGCCCTGGGTCTGTCTCCCTGATCCTGAGGCCCAGGGGCTGTCTCCCCGATGCTCCTGGCCATGGGGCTATCTCCCCAATCCTGCATGTCCTGGGCTGTCTCTGATCCTGCTGACCCCGGAGCCACGGGGCTGTCTCCCCAATGCTGTGGGCCCAGGGCTGTCTCCTCTGATGACTGCCGGCCCCGGGGCCCATGTGGGACCTCACAGGTGCGGTGGACCCTACCTGGACCCACGGGCGCCAGGGATCCTGCTTTCTCCCTCCCATGATCTCAGTCCCCCCGCCAGCCCCTCCGCAGTACCCCACTGTCCTGGCTGCTGCCTCCCGCATCCCCTACACGTGGAGCTGGTGGGGGGCCCCACAGCCTGCAGGTGGTGCACAGACTAGGAGTTGGGGCCCAACCCACACGAGTGCTGGTGTCCCTGGGGGCACCTCCAACACGCAGGCCTCCCTGTGGGGGGCAGTGTCCTCCAGCAGGTCCAGGGGCAGTGCTGCGTGGGGGCTGACGCCTGGCTGGGCCCCCCCGGATCTACTGTCAGTGGTGGGCTGCGTCACGGCCTGCAGGGCTGTGAGGAGTGGGGGATGGGGGGGGCGGGACCTGGAGGAAGCGGGTGTTCTGTGCTGGCTCATCCTGCTCTGCCTGTCTCCTGGCTGCCATGGTGACCTGCTGTCCCCACGCCCTTCCGCCGTGATGGCCTGCCCAGGAGGGGAACCGAGCCGCAGCAGAGCTCCCCCGTGCGTGGGCATGTCCCCCCAGGAGCAGGGCACACGGCCTGTCTACCAGACTCTCTCGATGCAGGGACAGGTTACCCGACATCCTCAACACAGGGTGACAGTGTCGGGGCAGGCAGCTGTGACTGTGGGGTTGACCCCGTGACCTGTGACCCAGGGGCGGTGGGGACAGTGGCCAGGCAGGGTGACCCGTGACCTGTGACCCAGATGAGGAGGTGACTGTGGGGTGACGCGTGACCTGTGACTTGGCAGCCGTGGGGACAGTGGTGGGGCGGTAGCTGTGACTATGAGGGGTGACCCCGTGACCTGTGACCTGGGGGCAGTGGGGACAGTGGCTGAGTGGGCAGCTGTGACTGTGGGGGTGACCCTGTGACCTGGGGGCAGTGGGGACAGTGGCTGGGTGGGCAGCTGTGACTGTGGGGGTGACCCCGTGACCTGTGACCTGGGGGCAGTGGGGACAGTGGCTGGATGGGCAGCTGTGACTGTGGGGGTGACCCCGTGACCTGTGACCTGGGGCCAGTGGGGACAGTGGCTGGGTGGGTAGCTGTGACTGTGGGGTGGCCCGTGTCCTGTGACCCGGGTGAGGAGGTGGCTGGGGTGACACGTGACCTGTGTCTCGGCGGTGGGGACTGTGGGGGGGCGGTAGCTGTGACTGTGGGGGTGACCCCATAACCTGACCCGGGTGAGATGGGGACAGACCTGGGGTGGGTAGGTATGACTGTGGGGGTGACCCTGTGACCTGGGGGCTGTGGGGACAGTGGCGGGTAGCTGTGACTGCGGGGTGACCTGTTACCTTCCTCCCCGCGCAGCACGCAGGACCCCCCGAGTCGCTGTCGTCTGTCAGGCCGGGGGCAGCTGCCCGGGTCCCTGGTGTCCTGTGTCCTGTCACTGGGCCGCGGGCTGCAGTTTAGGACACCTTTCGAGGGCGGTGCGGGATGAGACCCCCGGCCGGGACAGGAGCAGAAGGCGGCGTTGGGGCGGTGCGGGTGCCAGGCCGGCCCTGCGCTGTCTCTGTCTAGCCGTCCTGGTCCTACGAGCGGAGCTTGGAGCCCCACGCTGAGCAGCAGCCCCTGCTCGCCTCTGATGTGACAGGTTGGGGCCTGGGAAAGTGTCACTGCCCGTCGGCATCCGGGGGTCCCTGGGCCACACTGGCCACCAGTGATTCAGAACCCGTGATGTGGGGGGAGCTGGGTCGGGGGCAGTATGGGTGCGGCAGGGTGCCATCCGGGAGGCTGCGTCAGCGTTAACGGCCATTTGTTGGGGTGAGGGCCAGGCTCAGCCGCCCGTGGAGAGGGCGGGTCCACCAGGTAACCGGGCAAGGGTCCCTCACGGATTGGGGACTTGGGGGGCTGAGAGCAGCCTCACGTGCATGGCCAGTGTTTGGAAACCTGACCACGAGGTTTCTGGTGAGGGTCTGGAAGCCGGGGAAGATGAGGAACTCGAGTGTCGTGGGCGGTGGCCACGCTGAGTCCAGCATGAGAGCCAGCGAGCGAGCGGCCCTGCGCCAGGCTCGCCGCCAGTGTCATGGAGGTGATCGGGGTGCGAGCCTCTGCGCCCCATGGTCACCCCAGGCCCGGTCAGGGCCCCAGAGCTGCCCTGCCCTGTGCACACTCAAACCTGGACCCCGCCTGGCTCAGCCTCCCCTGTGCTAGGCTGATGCTGCGGCTCCCCCAGGCCTGCCCAGCCTCACCGCCTGCGGGGAACTTTGCTGTCGCGTGCGTGCGTGCGTGTGTGCGTGCGTGTGTGTATGTGTGTTTATGTCCCTGCCACCTGTTGCTCCTACTGCCTTCACAGATGGGGTGTGCACCGTTAGTATCCTTCCTCCTTCCTCGTGTCCTTCCTTTCTTCCTCAGGATTTACCCCCAGCCTGCTTTTAATATTGAGATGAGGTCTTTGTAAGTCACTAAGTGGCCGGTGCGCTTGAAGCTGGGGTCCCCTTCCCCCTGTTCCTCCTCCTCCCAGAGGAGTGGGGCTTCCAGGCTTTCACGGTCCGACCTAGGGACATCTGTCACCCTGTCCCCATGTGTGGCACCCAGGCGGCTCCAGGTGACACGCCACAGCCCCAGGGTGGGTCCATCTGTCCTGATGCCTCTGTGGGGAGCAGCAGGGAGGCGGGACCCCGAGGTCCTGCACGTGCCCGCATGGGGACGGTTCTAGCCGGGGTCCCCGTGACAGCGGCTTGCTGTGTTTCCTCCTGCTGTCCGTGGCGGCCCCACGGCCGAGGACCTGAGTCAGACTGCAGTTCCCACCAGGTCCCATAGGGGCTGTTACTGCCTGTGCTGAGGGACCCGCGGCCCCGGGCGCGAGCGGGCAGCTGTCCTTCGGCATGCTGGCCTGTCCTCGGCCCTTCCGGTCGCGGGCACGAGCGGGCCACTGTGCCTCCTGTCCCTGTGTGCTGGCATGGGGACAGCACAGGTCAGCCGTTCTGAGTGCGCCACCCCCTCTCCCGCAGGTGCAGGCCCGGAGGGAGGAGCCGCGGCCACCCGCGTCCAGCCAGAGCATCCCCGCCTTCTACTTCCCCCGCGGCCGCCCCCAGGACGGCCCTGATGTGGATGCCACCATTGCCCGCATCGAGCGCGCCTTCGCCCGGTTCCCACACGAGAGGGCCACGGCTGACGACATGGGTGCCGTGGCCAAGGTGGGTCGCCGAGGCCCTATGTCGCCGCCGCCGGTGCCAAGGTCCTGGGGTCCCAGGTTCTGGCTGGGTCCTGGCCTGGCCGCACCTGGGGTCAGCAGGACTACCTACAATCATCCCACAATCATGCCAGCCCCACGCGGTGCCCTTGGGACTCCCGTCACTGTGGCTTCCGTTCTCTTCTGGCCGGGGGACCCCATGTGCTGCTGGGCTTGCGCAGCTGGGGATCTGCGTCGGTGCCCCTCCACATCCTCCCAGCGCCCCACAGCGGTGTCCTGGGGTGTCTGAGGCCCGTGGCCTCCCGCCCTTCCTGGGAAGTGACCGCGTGAGCATGTGCGTGCTTGTGTGGAGTGGGCGGCCAGGCCTCATGCTGCTCTCCCCGGGCAGGCGGGAGTCATGGAGGGCAGGGGCAAGCACCGGGAGCCATGCCAGGCTGGCGCGGCGTGTCCGCTTGGCTGCACACCCAGGGCGGCCCCTGCCCAAGGCCCGGGTGAACAGTGGGGGCCTGAACTCCAGGGGTCCTTCCCTGTTGCACACAAGGCGACATGGTCCCTCAAATCTGCCCCGGGCCCTGCCCTTCTGGCCCAGCTCCCCGTCACACAGTTACAAGCACCTGGAGCTTTTCTGGGACATGAAATGTCCCTAGGAGAGCGTCAGGCCGGCCTTGAACTCACGACAGTCCTGCCTCAGCCTCCCCCACGCTGGGTGACCGGCATGCGCCGCAGGCCTGGTGCATGTGGTGGTCCGGCTCGGGACTCGGGCCCTTGTCCGAGCTCGGCAGGTGCCTTAACGGCTCCGCGGGGCGATTCCCCACCGGCCGATGCGTCAGCTCACACTCGAGTCCCCAGCACCGCGTGCTGCACAGGGGAGGCTGAGGCAGGGAGATTGCCGTGGGTCCAAGGCCGGCCCCAATCAAGACCCTGTCTCAAACCAAAACAATTAAAACCAGCCTTGAATCTTAGACCCCTGAAGACACGTGTGGGCCCTGAAGTAGGAAAGACGCGTGGTTCCTGCCCGTGGGGGTGGGGAGGTACCATGTTTCCCACATTCCCTACCCCATCCTCCACCTCTCCTGGTCTCAGCTGCCTGCCCCAGCTTGGGACCCTCCTGACTCAGCCTCCCAGGTGCCTTGGACCCTATGCCGCCTGGGCAGGTGTACACCCGAGTTCACGGGCTCACGAGCAGGCCTCTTAGGCTTAAACCGGACTTGGGGTGCAACTCTGCAGTTCCACAGCTCCGGGGACCCGGAGAGTGTCGTGTGTGTTCCTACAGCCACCCAGCCGGCAGGGTTCGGTGGGGCCCGCGCGGACTCTCCGTCCTGCACGCGGCCAGCCGGCCTAGGTCACACCCACCCGCCCGTGGCTGACACCACGGCTCATGCTGCCAGGGTCCCTCCCTCGCTCCCCAAGTCTGTTGGTGCTGGAGGCACTGCGGACTCTGCCTGGCATGTGACTCGGGTCATGAGCCCACTCAGAAGTCCAGGCTGGCCCAGCCATCACCGCAGCCTCCCGATTACCGGGAGGACAGGCGTGCGTCCCTCGGCCAGCTCCGGTCCCACCTGCTGCTGTCTTCCGTGTGTGGCCCTGGCCTCCCGTCTGGGAGCTTGGGACGCGCCAGGCCAGGATGTCCCACGCAGGCCCTGACCTGGGGCGTCTGGGCCAGAGGCGCCCTCGTCCTTGCCTGCCAGGGCTGCCCGCCTGCGGGGCACCTTCTCCATGGCCAGGCATGACCACACGCCGTCCCTGGGCATGTCCTGCCGAGTGGACCCCCTCCTCTGCCTGGAGCCAGCGGGCTCTGACCAGCAGCCCGGCCTGCCAGCCTTCGGCTCTTGTGGCCGTCTCCACAGGGCCGGGCGCAGCCTCCACACCCGCTGCCAGCACTGACCAGGTGGCCCTTCCCGGGGTGCAGGGTCGAGGCAGGTGCACTCGGGCACCGTGGCCCTTCAAAAGTGAGCTCTGTGTTTGTGGACCCCCCTATTTCAGTTGGGTTGGTTTGTGGGTTATTCTTTTCCCTTTTTTTCTCTGTTGTTACGCAGCATTGAGTCTGGGGTCGTTTATACCCAGGATTTTTTTTTTTTTTTACCCTGAGCCTTGCTACGGTGCCCAGGCCAGGTGTGACCGTGGGCCCTTCCTGTCTCAGGCTCCTGGACCATGGGGGCATGACAGCCTGCCCAGCTGAGGCTGCAGCCGAGCCCCTGCTCCCGGCGCCCTGTGGGCTTGGGTCTTAGTCAAGGTTTCCGGCGGCCGCGTCTTTTGGGTCCCGACCCGTCCCAGGCTCTGACAGGACTTCCGGCGCCCGGGTCACTGTCCCTGCCCCGCGCCCGTGGCTGTGCCGCTTGCTGGTGACGTCCTCCCAGCTCGCTGCAGGCCCCTGGGCAGCCGTCTCGGCTGGTGGCGTCTTGGGGGAGGTCATGGCTCTGGGCCTGGTGTCTTGGCCAGGTCACAGTTCCTCCCTGTCTGGCTGCCAGCCTGACAGCCGCAGGATGCTCCTCTTGCCCAGAGCAGCCCAGATCGCTGGTGTGGAGGGACCTGGGACCACGCTCCTGTGTCCTCGGTGCCAGCTGGCGGGCTTGGCCTGGGATGTTGTCATGGGAGGCACGGCCCCTCGGCCTGCTGGGACCAGCACGGTGTTTTACCTGGCCCAGAGCGCCCACACTGCCAGGGATACCAGCTGCAGGGCAGGCCCAGCCAGGCTTCCGGAGCACTGCTCCGAGGGTGATGGGGGCTCCCAGGTCCCTTCAGATGGCCCCGTGTTGGACATACGTGCGCTTCCAGCCACCACACCGCAGTCAGTCGGTCTGTCCCCGGGGTGGGGCTGGACTGCAGGACCACCTGCGCCTGCCAGGGATGCGCTGTGCACCCCGACTATGACTTGCCTCTGGAGACACTGGCTCCCACCCAGGCGCTTGAAACTGCCACCTCGATCTCCTGCGGAGCGGGCCTTCTCGCGTGTGGCCCGCACCGGGTTCCTCCTCCCTTTGTGTCGGGACTGCTCAGCCGCAGCCCAGGCTATGGTTCCCCCGCGGCTCCCACAGCCACCCTGGGGTATCGGGGCAGTGCCCGTCCTCGCCTACGGCCCCTGTGACCTCGCGCGTGGGTCCTTGGAGCGGCCGCGGGGACCCACCCGGCTCTGGCCAGGGCCGCGGCTGCCCCGTGCAGCGTCGTCCTGGGGGACCGTGCGCCGGGCCCGGTGGGGGTGGAAGGCGGGCCTCGTGGGTGCCGGGCATCGCTGTGGGCCCTTGCCGGAACCTGGGCAGTGCCCGCTGACCCCGCCTCGCCTCGCTGCCACCCCCCAGGCCTGCGGCTGCCCGCTCTACTGGAAGGGGCCGCTGTTCTGCAGCGCCGGCGGGGAGCGCACGGGCTCCGTGTCCGTGCACAAGTTCGTGGCCATGTGGAGAAAGTGAGTAGTGGGGGGTGGGGCCGCCCCGGCGACCACCTCCCTCC
This sequence comes from Ctenodactylus gundi, assembly GCA_004027205.1. Classification (NCBI taxonomy): domain Eukaryota; kingdom Metazoa; phylum Chordata; class Mammalia; order Rodentia; family Ctenodactylidae; genus Ctenodactylus; species Ctenodactylus gundi. Next base: position 7,862 of record PVKB01007736.1, read on the forward strand.
CCGCCCACGCCCGGCGGGACCACCCACGCAGCCCTGCGCCCCTCAGGACCCTGCAGCGCTGCCACGACGACGCCGCGCGGTTCGTGCACCTGCTCATGAGCCCTGGCTGCAACTACCTGGTGCCGGACGACTTCGTGCCCTTCCTGCAGGTGGGTGCCCACCTCCCCTCCCCGTCCTGCCCTTCCGATCCTGCCCCGGCAGCCAGGCACCCGCTCCAACCCCCGTGAGCCAACCCATTGGGGAGTGGTGCCCATGTACCGCAGGACCGGGCTGGCGGCCTCTGCGGTCCTGCCACGGCCCGCCTGGCGCCACGGTGCCCCCACCCAGCCCCGGCCCTCTCTCCCGGCAGGACGTGGTGAACACGCACCCGGGCCTGTCCTTCCTCAAGGAAGCCTCCGAGTTCCATTCCCGCTACATCACCACGGTGAGCCACGGACTGTCTGCCCACCGAGCATTCTGAGACCTTCGCTTATTTTAGAAAAACGACTTTCTTGTTTTGTGGAGCTGAGGACCCGACCCTGGGCCTTTCCACCAAGACACATCTGCTGTCCACGCTTACTTGATTTTGAGACCAGGTCTGGCTAAGTCAGTAACTTGCCCAGGCTGGGAATGAGCTTGGGATCCACCTGCTTAGGCTGTGATCTCAGCTGCACAGGAGGCTGAGGCAGGAGGATCTCAAGTTCAAGGTTGGCCTGGGCACCTTAGACAGCACCTGTTCCTCCTTTATCTGGACACGCAGTGGGCACCACAGGGAGGTGATGGAAGGTGGGCATGGGGTGGACCTGGCCCGGGAGTAACAAACGTCCCGTCCCCGAGGGCACAGGTCCCCAATTCCTGGGGTGCATCCTGCCCCTGGTGATGGCGTAGGGGCCGTGGGAGGAGCTGAAGTCAGGTGGGCCAGCGCCATGGACGGCAGATGTCCTGAATCAAAGCCCTTGGCACCCCGTGAGGACACTGCAGGAGGCCACCTGGTGTGCCCCAGCCACCCAGACGGCCCCCTCTGTCCCTGCCACTGTGCAGCGGGCAACAGATGCCCCCGCCGGCGCTGACCCCTCCCGCCCCCAGGTCATCCAGAGGATATTCTACACGGTCAACAGGTCCTGGTCCGGGCGCATCACCTGTGCCGAGCTGCGGAGGAGCTCCTTCCTGCAGGTAGCCCCAGCCATTCCTGAGTGGCCCCTGTGTGTCCCCTGCATGGCCCTGTCCCCTGAGCTCCGCCACCCTTCCCTGGGTCTCTGCCCTGCCCGCAGCTGGCTGCAGCATGGAGAATCCTGGGAGACTGGAGGGACGGGTGGGCCGGGCTGGGGCTTCTTTTCCCTGGGGGAGGGGGGGCATGGTCCTCTGTCTGCACCCCGCTGCCCTGCAGAACGTAGCCCTCCTGGAGGAGGAGCCGGACATCAACCAGCTGACCGAGTTCTTCTCCTACGAGCACTTCTACGTCATCTACTGCAAGTTCTGGGAGCTGGACACGGACCACGACCTGTTCATCGACGCGCAGGACCTGGCGCGGCACAGCGACCACGGTGTGTGGCTCCTGGGGACCGCAGGCGCCATGGGGCGTGGGGATGGGGGGTGGGGCTGGGCATGATGGTCCTGAGGGGGGCGAGGAGGCCCTGCTGGGGTGTGGGGGGCTCAGGCCCTTCTGTGAGTGCCCATTTCCACCTGCCCTGCGCTGACCCACGGGCCTGGCCCCCGGCCGGACCCCAGTGTCTGTGCCGGAGCCTGGCCATGGCCGGGAGTGGGGGTGCCGGGCCTCCGCCGCTCACAGCCCGGCTCCTTCTGCAGCCGTTTCTTCCAAGATGATCGACCGGATATTCTCGGGGGCTGTGACCCGGTGCGTAGCCCCCCCAGCTCTGTCCTTGCCGGAGCAAGCTGCGTGTGTCCCCATGCTGGGCCACGGTCACCCAGGCCAGGGGAGGGGAGGGACCGGCAGTCTGTCACCTGATGTAGGGGTGCGTGGCTCTGTCCCTGAGTGACACCTGCTCTTCTTGCATGAGACAAGGGGACAGGGCTGTGTCAGGCTAGCGCGTAACCAAGGGGACACGGGTGGCTGCCGCATGGGCAGGCCTGCCTGTCACAGCTTACTGTCAGACACCCTGCTGTGTCATCGGGGGGGGGGGGTGTGAGTGCGTCTCTGTCCCTGCAGATGCCCAGGGCTTGGTACCGGCCCACCTGGCACCTCAGGGCTGGGGCTGGAAGCAGCTGTCCTGAGCCTCACTGTCTGGACCAGGGGCTTCCCCAGGCTGGGCCTCGTGGGTCCCCTCTGTGCGGGCCGGTCTCCCTGGCCTGCGCCCCTGATGCCCGTCCCATCTGCCTTATGCCCGGAGCTCAGGGGCAGGACGGTGCAGAAGGCGGGCAAGCTCAGCTATGCCGACTTCGTGTGGTTCCTGATCTCTGAGGAGGACAAGAAGACGCCGACCAGGTGCGAGTGGGCGCTGACCGAGCCTCTGCCGGACACGGGCACAGCTGTGCCCAGCCCCTGCCCTGCCCTGTGCTCCTGCCTGCGCTCTGTCCTTGGGTCCCCACCCTGCCAGCTTCTGTGCCCCGGGGCTGTGTCCGGCGGCTCCGTCCCCGAGCAGGGCTGTGGTGCCAGTGCCGCTCACGGTGGGCAGTACTGGACCGCCCGCCCGCAGCATCGAGTACTGGTTCCGCTGCATGGACCTGGACGGGGACGGGGCGCTGTCCATGTTCGAGCTGGAGTACTTCTACGAGGAGCAGAGCCGCCGGCTGGACAGCATGGCCATCGAGGCGCTGCCCTTCCAGGACTGCCTCTGCCAGATGCTGGACCTGGTCAAGCCGCAGAGCCCAGGTGGGCCGCAGGCGGGGCCGGGCCGGGCCGGACGGGGGCGAGGGAGTGGGGGCGGGACCCGGGGACGCGGACGCGGCCGGTCTCTGCCCAGGGCGGATCACGCTGCGCGACCTGAAGCGCTGCAAGATGGCGCACGTCTTCTTCGACACCTTCTTCAACATCGAGAAATACCTGGACCACGAGCAGAAGGAGCAGGCGACCCTGCTCAGGGTGAGCGACCCCCCCCCCGCCGTGGTGGTGCGGTCCGGGCCACGCCCCCACACGCCGCAGTCAGCCACGCCCCCGCGCCGGGCCGCCCTGCGCGGCCTGTGCACTGTGGCCACGCCCCTGGCCGGCGTGGCCCGCCCCTAGTGCGGCCCAGGCCACGCCCCCACCGGCCCGCCCCCAGCCCCCTGTCCCCGCCCCAGGACAGCGACGCGGACGGGCCCGAGCTCTCGGACTGGGAGAAGTACGCGGCGGAGGAGTACGACGTCCTGGTGGCCGAGGAGGCGGCGGGCGAGCCCTGGGACGACGGGTGCGTGAGTGGGGACGGGGCAGCGGGACGGCAGCCCTCGGCCCGCCCCCCGCGCGCCCGGAAGTGACGTTCGTTCCCTCCCAGCGGGCCCGCCCCCAAACACGCAGGTCCCCGGATGTGGCCTCCCTCCGCCCCATCTCCTGCCCCGCGGGTGGGAGGGTGACCCCTGGGTGTGGGTGGCGGCGTGGCGGCGGCCCGCCGACCCTCCGTGACCCCTGCTGAGCCCCGCCCCGCGCCTAGCTTGGCCCGGGACCCCACCCGCGGGAGCTGGGGACCCCCTGAGGCCCCCGCCCGCCTGTCTCGGGCTCCCGTCCGCCCTGGACCTCGGACCTGCCCCGCCTTCGTGTCCCGGGAACGCGCGCGGACCTCCGTGTGCCGTCCCGTCCCGCCGCAGGTTCGAGGCGGAGCTGAGCCCCCCGGAGCCGAAGCGGGGCGCCCTGCGCTCCCCGCTTGCCCAGCGCCCGCTGCGGGAGGCGCCGCCCGACCTGGGCGACGTGCACCTGTTCGAGTTCCCGCGCGCGGACGAGGACTTGGAGCCGCTGTGACCCGCGTGGCCGCCCCGGGCAGGCACCGCGACTATTTATTGGCACGGAGCTCGGGCCGTCGCGTCCGTCCCGGGAGTCCTGGGGCCGCCGGGCACGTCCGGCCTCGGAGTCCGCCGCGGGCTCACGCCCAGGCACGGCGCTACCCGCACAGCCCCACCGCTGTGGGCACGGAGGCCCCGTGCCTGCCCCCGCGTGGACGCGTGGGCATAGCCGCCGTGTGCAGTGCGGGTCGGAGGTGTTGCCGAAGGCCACGTTTGCATTTTTAAAGAATTTAAGGTTCTGTTTCGGGCGGTGCTGGGCATGGAACCCGGGGCCTGCGCCCCAAACCCACCCGGCCCGTGTCTAATACGGAGACAGGGTCTCGCCCGCTCGCCATGCTGCTGCCCGGGCGGGTCGGGGCCTGACGTGTCCCGGCTCGGCCTCCCACGGCGCGGGTGGCAGGCGGTGCCGCTCGTCCCGGCTGCGTTTGTATTTTTTGAATAAAGGATTTCAAGGTTTTCAGCCGCTGCTGGATCTGTTCCGGGCAGCCCACACGCAGTCCCCACACCGCGGACGCAAGGCTGGGCTGGGGCAGGCACCCGTGGGGGTCACGGGCGTGGCCAGGCGGGGCCCTCTGAGGCAGGCAGGGTGCTAGGGGACAGCGACCACCTTCCTGTGACAGCTGCCGCCCATTCTGCGCGTGGGTGGGGTGGTGCATGGGCACAGCTAGGTGGTCGTCACCCGTGTCCACCCCCAGGAGGCCGCGGACCCCGCCCTGGAGCCGCAGCTGCGACCCCGGGGGTCGAGGGGGACTCTGAGTGGCCACTGGACCCTGCAGCGGACGCACACGGCACCCGCTCCTGCCCGGGGATCCTGCAGTCCCGGAGGCCCAAGCCGGGCCCGTGTGGACAGCGAGTCCCACCCGCGAGGCCCTGTGTCTCCACCCGCAGGGTGCCACGGACTCTGGGGACGGCCCTGCCTCGTGGTGTTGAGGGTCCGCCCAGGGTCTCCCTGCTGACCTCCAGACTTTTTTATTTTGATCCTGACGCAGGGCCCAAGTGGCCCGGGCAGGGGTGAGCTGGAATCCTGCCTCAGCCTCCCAGTGCCCAGGGGACAGGTCCCTTCTAGACGTCTCCGAGGCTGCGGGCTGCCGCCGACTGGGGGGCTGAAGCAGGACTGTGAGAGGGGCCCAGGCAGGCAGGGAGCGGCGGAGTTTCCTGCTGCTGCCCCTGCCTGTCCCCCCACGCCGCGCCCACCCCCATTCTCTCCGTTATGCCCACGTCCACAGCCCCCGCTTGGCTTCGGCCCGCAGCTGGAGCCCCCAGGCAGGAGACGGATCCCAGGCATGCCCGTTGGGCACAGCCCTAGGTACCAGCCGACCCCCTGGGACAGCATCCACACACACCAGTCCAGGAGGGCCAGCGCACCCGGGGCCGTGGGCACAGGGTGTGGCCAAGGCCACCCTGCCCCAGGACAGCCACCCAGGGCCTGGAGACCCCAGGGCCTTGGCAGGGGGGCTTGGAGTCCACTGGGGGACACTGCTGAATGGGCAGTCAGCCCTCGGCCACCGGAGTGTCACCCCCTGTGCAGCTGTGGTCCTCAGTGTCCATCACTGAGGTGGCCAGCACAGGGCCAGTGGGCAGGCGAGGCCTTAGGAGTGGTGGCCAGGCGGGGACAGCTCTGTGGGGACCAGGGACCACGTGGCACCAGGGACATGGCCCCCCGCCGGCCATCGCTGTCACGGGGCCCCTGAGCACCATCCCCACGGACCCGACGGTGACCGGAGGGTGCTGTGTGCCCGCTGCAGGCACCGGAGACGCCCGGGTCACTGCTCCTCCCGCCCCCCCCCCCGTGACTTTGGTGCGACTGTACCCACAGTCCCCTTCCCGGCCCTGGGGGCCCCCGGAGCCCCCGTCCCCAAGTCCACGCTCGCCCACTGCAGTGCCCCCTCCCGCGGTCCTGTGGACACCTGCCCCGGTCGCCCCGGGAACAGCACAGCAAACCGGGCCCTGGGGGACACGGCCCGGTCCCTAGCAGGACGACGGGGCACCTGAGCACGTGGGGGACCCTTCCCCTGCCCAGGCGGCACTGCTCAGGGTATCAGTCGGGGTCCTGTGTGCTGAGGAGTCTGCCCTCCGACCCTCCAGGACCCCCAGTCCCTGACCTCAACCCTTCTCACAATGCAGGCATAGGTGAGAGCACAGGCCTGCTGACCCCAGGACTCGGCAGGTGGCAGGGACGCAGGGCGGGGGGGGGGGGGCCTTCCTGTCCCGCTGCCCTCCTGGGGTGCGGCCCAGTCTGGCCTCCTGGGAGACGGCTCGTGATGTCCCCGGTCTGAGGTGACAGAGAGCAGGCAGGGGCTGGCCCAGGGTCCCGCAGGACCGGGTCCCGCTGCCACCATGGCCAGGGTGCAGGCCAGGGTGCAGCCACGCGCCAGCCGGGGCAACCCTTCCCTGAGGCTGGCAGCCACCCAGGGGTCCTGGGTGTTCAGAAAACCCTGTAACCAAGGGCAGGACCCCAAAGAGGGGACTCTCGGCAGACATCAGCACCTGTGGCTCGTTTCCGGCGGGGTGGGGAACTGAACCCAGGGCCTTGGCCTCATCCCCAGCTCTGTATTGTGGCGACAGGGTCTCACTCTGCAGCCCGAGCCGGTCCTGAACTCACTATGAAGCCCAGGCTGCCTTTGAACTCATGGCGATCCTCCTGCCTCAGCCTCCCTAGTGCTGGGATGACAGGCGTGCGCCACTAAGCCCGGCTGATGTGCTGCAGGGGACTCGAACTCAGGGCCTTGGGGTCGGTAGGCAGGCGCTTGAGCCGCTGTGCTGTTCCTCCAACACTGCCCCTCCTTATCGTTTTAGACAGGACCATGGCTGGACCTTGATATCGTGCTGCCTCGGTCTCCCCGCTCCTGAGACCACACCAGTGTATTTAGAAGCCCAGCCGGGAGGCGGCGTCATCCTGGCACGGCCCACCAGATGGCGCGCGGGCTCCCAACAGCCGCTGTGCCCAGACAACGGGACGCCGTCTAGTGGCCACCGGCCGCCTGCCAGCTCGGCTGCACACGCCCCGGCCCGGCTCCGTGCTCCGGATCGCGCGACCCCGGCTCCCACGCGGCCCCGATCTGACGACCCCGACACCTGAAGGGCGCAGGGCTTGCGTGGGAGGTGCTGGCCCCGGGTCTCCACCGCGATCCGCACGCTCGGCCCGTTCTCGTGCCCGGGCGTGTTCCCGGCCCGCCAGGCGGCCCCGGATGGGGTCCCAGTGGGGGCGCCCGTGGTCCCCCTCCGGCTTCAGTGCCCCCGGGAGCCGCGGCCAGCAGGCGGGCGTGCGCGGGCGGGCGGGCCGCCCATTCCCGCCAGCAGCAGCCCCGAGCGGGCAGCCCGGGAACCGCGTATCTCGCCATCAAACAAGAACGGGGCGGGCAAGGGGCGCGGTGGGACGCGCGGCACCGCGCAAGGCGCGCTGGAACAGGCGCAGGAGCCGAGCCGCTCACGGAGAGCGCGGAGCTCACAGCGGGACCCAGACGGGCCGGCCGCGCCCCTTCGCCCGCCCACATCCCCACGTGACCTCGGTCCTGCCTATGGCAGCCCGCACGGAAGCGGCCCCGCCCTCATAAGGCTCCGCCCTCTTCGCGCACGCGCCCTGAGGCGGCATGTGGGCCGTGCGGGCCGCCGTCCGCCCCGGGATCCGGCTGTGCCGCCGGGCCCGTGGTCCCCTGCCCCCCGGGGCCGCGCTGCCGCCGCCGCCGCCACAGCCCTGCTGGGCACGCGCGCTCGGCGCCACCGGCCGCGGCGGCCTGGGGCACAGGGGCGGCCCGTGGAGCGGAGGCCGGGCGGATGGCCGAGGCAGCTGCGCGGGAGAGGAGGAAGACGGGGAGGAGGAAGAGGAGGAAGATGAGGAGGAGGAGGAGGAGGAACTGCTGAGGAGCGAGCCGCTGCTGCCGGCCGGGACGCAGCGCGTATTCTTGGTGCACCCGGAGGTCAAGTGGGGGCCCGGGAAGCCGCCGCTAACGCGAGGTGAGGGCGCGCGGGGAGAGCACGCGCTGGGGGCGGGGACCGCGCGGGGGCGTGGCGGAGGAAAGGGCCTGTTCTTGGGCGGTGTTGCTGAAGGGGCGGAGCCCCAGCGGGTTGGGCATACGGGGGGCGGAGACTTGGGGGTGGGGACCCTCGGGAGCAGTGTATAGGGCCGAGGCGGGAAGAGGGGCGGGAACCGAGGAGACGGGCACCAGCCGGGCGGGCGGGGCCTCCGGAGGCGGGATTTGAGCCGGGCGCGCAACAGGAAGTCGCCCTGCGGTGACGCTGGGGGAGGCGGGATTTGAGCCGGGCGCGCAACAGGAAGTCGCCCTGCGGTGACGCTGGGGGCGGGCTCTCCAGGGGGAGGGACTCAAGGCTGGAGTTCGGGGGCGGGGACTGGGAAGAACGGGGTAGTAATACGGTGGGCGGGGCCTCCGTGGAGGGGCGGAGCTCTCGGCTTGACGCGGTCTTATTGGAATGGCAGCGGGGGCGGGTCTTCCGGGAGGATGTAGTAGCCCCGCCCCCGGGGTGTGCAGCGGGTGGGCGCCGCCGTGGGCCGGGGACGCGATCAGCTCGTACGTGTTCGAGGCCCGAGCCCCGCGTGAGCCGGTTGCCGTGGCACCTCGCTGTCATCCCCGCCGCCGGGAGGCCGGAGGATTGCTGTGTCCTGGGCCGCCAGGGCTCCGTAGTGAGTTCAGGGCCCGCGAGGACGACACAGCGCGACCCCTGCCGGGAAATCAGTCCATCCCCACGCGCGGCATGACCTTTATGGAGATATAGTTGTAAACACACCGTGATTTTTTTTTCCAGTGCTGGGGGTCCAACCCGGAACCCTACTGAGCTGTGTTTTTTTTTTTGTTTGTTTGTTTTTTGTTTTTTGTTTTTAATGTTTGATTTTGAGACAGGGTCCACGTAACTCAGTCGCCAGGACTAGGCTAGAGCTTGAGATCTTCCTGCCTCGGCCTCCCTGAGGTGCATGCGGCTTACACCACCAGGGCCAGCTATCCTGAGCTGATACAGAGGGTGCAGGGCATCACTCCGTCGGTCCTGTGTGCCCACGCCTGTCTGTCCCATTCCAGGGCGTGGTCACCTTCCCGCAGGGAGACCTGCTCCTGTGGACAGCACCTCCCTCCGCCCTCCCAGCCCTGGGGCTCCTCTAACCCACGTCCCGCGTGGGCTTGCCCGGCCTGGGCCTTCCAGTCTCTGCTGCCACCGTCTGCACATGGAGGCCGTGTCTGCCCTCTCGTGCGTGGTTCCTGCCTCTGAGCGTGGTATTTCTGGGCTCTTGGCACAGCTCATAGCTGTGTGGTGTCCTGTTCACGGCTGCGTAATATTCCACTTCGTGTTGAGGTGGCACTGTTGATCCATCCCCCGCATCCTTCCCTCTCCTTTGCCTCGCTGCTGAGAGTGGCTGTGTTGCTGTATGCACAGGTGCCCTGTCCCTGTGGGGGGCACCTGCAGTGGGCTACCAGGGACCCATTGGACCCTTGACAGATCTTTCCCTGCCCCGCAGTGTAGCTGGGGGAGGCAGGGAGGGGATCCGGGGCTCCGACCCCAGTGCGAGGGGGTGAACCCAGCGTGACTTGGGGCCCCTGCCAGGCTGTGTGACTCGTGCTGGGTCCATGCTCGTCACTGGTGCCCGGGCCTCCATTTTCTGTCTGCAGCCCTGACCTCCGGGTGAGGGAGACAGTTCGGTCCCGCCTGAGCCCTGAGTCAAGGAAGGTGTCAGATCCCGGGGCTGGGTGGCTGTGAGCGTCTGGGGGTCTGGGCGGTGGCAGGAGCCAGCCTGGGGTCACCAGTGGGAGGAGAACAGCAGGGCAGTGGCTAGTGAGCGGGGTGGGTGGTGGCCGGCAGGGTCCATCAGTGACGGGCACGAGCAGGCTGTAGGGACGGGAGGGCCGTGGCCTGGTCCTGGGAGTCGCAGGCTTTCGTGTGGGATCACCACTGAGCCACAGAGGCTCAAAGTCAAAGACGTGGGCCGGGAATGGCGCTTCGGATGGAGACTTTGGGTTGGTCCTCAGTTTTCCAAAACTCATAACTCAAAGGAGAAGGGAAGCTGACTCCGTGACCCTGCTGCCTGTGCCCGCGGGAGCCCTTCCGGGGACATGGCCCGCCTGGCTCAGTGACCCCCACCCCTGGGCTGGCTCCCGGTGGCCCTGGCCTCCCCCTGTGCCCTGGGCCCTGTGCACTACATCAGGACTTGGGCACCGGACTGCCTGGGCAGGGGTTGATTGGCACAGGCCTTGGCGGGCGGAGGCTGCCGTGGGGTGCCCTGAGCGTCAGCAGCATCCCTGACCCCCGCCCTGTCTGTCCCCACAGCCGAGTGGCAGGTGGCCGAGGCGAGGGCGCTGGTCCACACTCTGGACGGCTGGTCTGTGGTGCAGACCGCCATCGTCTCCACCAAGACGCCAAACCGGAAGCTCATCTTCGGCAAAGGGAACTTGGAGCAGCTGACGGGTGAGGCCGCCACCGTGTCCCTCCCTTTCCTGCATGGCCTTATTCTCCAAGGGGTTTTGGCTCAGGGTTTCCATCCTGTCAGCCCCAAAGCAGGAATGTCTCGGTGGGAGCAGCAGATTCTCAATGGCAGGGAGCAAAGAGAGACAAACCCCAGTAGCACTGTGGCCAGAGTGGCCCAGTCCCCTCCAAGGCAAAGCCCCCAGTGACCTCACTTCCTCCCAGGAGCACCACCTCCTATGATCCCTCTATATCTCACAGCACTGTCGTTAGTGGCCAGGCCTTCAGTTTTGATCCAACCCTGACTTTCACCCGGACTCCAAGGGCTTGTAATACCTATGTACTTCCAGCGCATCATGGCCAACGGGGCTGTGTGTGTGGCAGGTGCCTGGCCCGCAGGGGGCGCTGTGCCCATCCGGGTATCCATCCTCCATGGTGGGTGCATCATGGCTAACTGTGCTATGAGTGTGGAAGGTGCCTGGCCCACAGGGGGCGCTGTGCCCATCCGGGGATCCATCCTCCATGGTGGGTGCATCATGGCTGACGGGGCTGTGTCTGTGGAAGGTGCCTGGCCCGCAGGGGGCACGCTGTGCCCATCCGGGGATCCATCCTCCATGATGGATGCATCATGGCCGACTGGCCTGTGTGTGTGGAAGGTGCCTGGCCCCCAGGGGGCACTGTGCTCATCCGGGGTTCCATCCTCCATGGTGGGTGCATCATGGCTGACGGGGCTGTGTGTGTGTGGAAGGTGCCTGGCCCCCAGGGGGCGCTGTGCCCATCTGGGGATCCATCCATGGTGGGTGCATCATGGCTGACGGGGCTGTGTCTGGAAGGAGCCTGGCCCCCAGGGGGCGCTGTGCTCATCCGGGGATCCGGAGAGTGCATTGTGGCCGATGGGGCTGTGATGGGCTGGGTACTGGGGGGAGGAGGGTCCCTGCACCGGTGACCTGGCAGGCTGCGTCCCTGTCCGCACTCCTTGTCCCTGCTTCCGGCTGCCGTTAGGTGAGCTACTGTCCTTCACCACGCCTTCCCATCGTGATATTCGTGCCTTGGAGCAAGGCTGGCCTGGACGGGCCTCCTGGGCTGTGTGTGTGAGGTGACACCGTGAGCCAGTCCTAACTGAGTTGTGGGTGTTGAGTGACCCCGCAAAGGGAAGGTGACTGCTGCAACCAGGAAAGGTTTGGCTGGGGCAGGGCAGGTGGGGCCGCTCTCCCCTGCCTTGCCCATGGGTGACCCTCCCGGCGGACGGACCGTGCAGCAGGCTTTCACAGTGCACCATGGGAGGGCGGGGTCTGGCATCGGACACCCCATCAGGGAATTCCCAATGCTCCCACATGTTCAGACTGGGGTAGCGCCGTGCCCCACGGAGGAGGGTTCCGGGTCCCTGCAAGAGGCCCTGGCACCTCCATCTCCCGGCAGCACCCCACTGTCTGCATGCGTGTGTTGGCCAGGCTTGCGTTGGGTAAACCCAGCTTAGAAGAGGTGGCTGCTGAGACCCACACCTCTGGGAGAGGGAGCGTGCCCACGTGGCCCAGCACACCCCTGGAGGTGCCGCCACCCTGAATCAGACTGTGTCTCTCCAGGCAAGATCCGGGGCTGCCCAGGCGTCACGTCTGTCTTTCTGAACGTGGAGAGGATGGCTGCCTCCACCCAGGTACCCCGGCAGTGCATGGCGCGATCTGCTGCTCCCCGGGGCGTGTCAGGAGCCCGGTCAAGCCAGGACCCCAGGTGGGAGCGTCATGGTTTCACATCCGGCCTTGGCCACGTAGCGAGACCCTGTCTCAAAAACAAAAAAAAAGATAAATAAATAAACAACACTTTGGGGTGTAGCGCAGTGCCGAGGCTCCGGGCTGAGTCCCAGGTATCACAGAATAGAGGGAGTCAGAGTGGAGTGCCGAGCTGTGACAGGAATGATGGGGCATCGGGCACCCCCTGGCCCCCTCTCCGGCAGGCGGAGCTGCAGGCAGCCTGGGGTGCACAGGTGTTCGACCGCTTCACCCTCGTCCTGCACATCTTCCGTCTGCATGCGCGCTCGCGGGAGGCCCGGCTGCAGGTGGCGCTGGCCGAGATCCCCCTGCTCAGGTACACACCCTCCCCAGGGGGCCGATCGCAAGGGCTGGGAGCACGAGCCCCTTGGGGGCTGCAGCCCGGCATCTGAAGGGGCCTTACAACCCACGCCCCGTCCTCCCGTGAAGGACGCACCCTGGTGCAGGCCGCACACACACCCCAGTAGCGGGAGTGGGATCCCACCAGGTCCTGGCGCTCACCCTCCTCCCGAACAGACACCCCAGCCCGGGGCCTGGCTTCCCTCAGGAATTGGAGCTGCGCATGTCCCGCTGGGTCCTCATGTCTGCAGATGGGTCCTCTGGGCAGGGACCCTGTGTCTGCAGCCGGGCCCTGTAGGAGGGAACCCCGTGTCTGCAGCCGGGCCCTGCAGGAGGGGACCCCGTGTCCGCAGCCGGGCCCTGTAGGAGTGGCCCCCATGTGTGCAGCTGGTCAGCAGTTCCCTTCCATGTGTCGCCAGGGCCGGCCTGAGAGATGACAGCGTGCAGCTGGACCGCAGGGCCAGGGGCTCTGCGTTCTTGGCAGGGTCAGGTAAGGTGACTACAGGCAGCGTCTGAGGCCTGGCATCTCTGGGTGCCCGGCGGGTGGGCAGCCTGTGGCCAGAGGGCAAGTGAGGCCCTGCTGGGCACGGCCCCCATTCCAACCAAGCCACCACAGCGTGCACGTGGACACGCCACAGACCGTGGGCGGCGTGACCTGCGACCAGGCCGGCCCTGGCTTGTCAGGGAGGCCGACTGTGGCCGCTGTGACTCTGCTGCCCACGATAGGACGTCTCCACCCCACTGGGGCTGGCTCTGTGCCCAGGAAGAGGGGCCCTCCCGGTAGGGAGGACCAGGGCCGGCGCGGCCGCCTCCCTGACCCCAGTCCTGCCCGTCCGCAGGTGCGTCCTCCCCGCCCGCAGGTGCGTCCTCCCCACAGGGCCGGCGGCTGCTGCTCAGGGACCGGGAGGCACGGATCAGGGAGGCCCTGGAGCGGCTGCGCAGGAAGCGGGGCCTGCTGCGGGCACAGCGCGCCCGGCGGGAGCTGCCCATGGTGGCCGTGGTGGGCTACACCAACTGTGGTGAGTGGTTCCGGGCCACGTGCGTGGACACCGCTCTCGGGGTGGGGCTGCCGGCCGTGGTGACGGGTCTGGGTAGACACGGATCCCCGTGCTCTCGGGCTCCGGGCACACGGGTGCCCACGGATTCTGGTACATGGCATACGGTGGAGCAGGCAGGGCGTTCCCACTACACCAGAGACCGACACTGAATGCTGAGCTGTCTGAGCCACTCCGTCGTGGACACGTATGTGGACGCCTGTGCTGGTGGGAGGGCCGGGCACTCCTGTCCTGCGTCCCTGACGTGTTTACTGTGTTGGAGACATCTGCCGGGCGTCCAGCTGCGGGGCCAGGGACGCACGACACACCCCCCGCTGTGCAGCTCCCCGCGAGGCGGGGATCTCACCTGTTCACCCCCACCCCACCACTGCAGGAAAGACGTCGCTGATCCGGGCCCTGACGGGTGACGAGCGCGCCCAGCCACAGGACCGGCTGTTCGCCACACTGGACGTGCGGGTGCACGCCGGCCGGCTGCCCACCCGCCTGCCTGTGCTCTACGTGGACACCGTGGGCTTCCTGTCGCAGCTGCCCCACGGACTCATCCAGTCCTTCTCCGCCACGCTGGAGGATGTGGCCCACTCGGTGAGCATGGGTCCCAGGCAGGACCCGGGTGGGACGGCCTTGAGCCAAACCACAGGAAACCGACCAGGTGCCGAGACCCCGCGGTCACATGTCCCCTCCGGCTCCAGGCAGGGACCCTTGGCCTTCCAGGCACCCCGGGACTCCCCAGGGCCCCGTCTCTCCATTCTCTCCCCACGGATCCTCTTCCCTCCACGTCTCCCGTCCTGTGTCTCCTGAGCATGCTGTCCTGGACCAGGGCCTCCTGACCTGGGGTAGCCTCTCCCTGACCCCCCAGGGCCTCATCCCTGGGTCCCCAATCCTATCTGTCAAAACCCCCTTCCCACACACGGTCCCCCTGGCATGGGCCAGCCCGTCATCCAGCCCTCAGGGACGCTGAGTCAGGAGGATCACCACTTAGAGCCCAGCCTGGACCCTAGGGCTCCATCTCGAATGGAACCGGCTGGGGACAAGGCTGGTGGCCCTGATCTCCAGAACCCACAAAACTACAGAAGGCAGGCAGGGGCAGGCAGGGGCAGCCCGTGGCTTGACTGATGGCCAGGGCGCAAGGTTGGGGTTCCTCGCAGGTAGCACCCAGTTCTGGTTCGGGGGTGGATGGTGCACAGCCAGGCCAGCGGCCTGGGAATCGTGGGCCCAGCTTAGGGGAACCTCAAGACTCCAGGAAGTGGCAGCTGGGCAGCTGGCGTCCCCCTGGGGGGCCATTCCCACCCCGCCTCACCTGCGGGAGCCCCCCACGCCACCCCAGGGCCGCTGACCGCCAGCCCCCCCGCAGGACCTGATCATGCACGTGCGGGACGTCAGCCACCCTGAGGCCGAGCTGCAGAAGGCCAGCGTGCTGTCCACCCTGTGCGGCCTGAGCCTGCCCACCCCGCTGCTGGACTCGGTGCTCGAGGTGCACAACAAGGTGGACCTAGTGCCCGGGTGAGTCGGGCCATCACCCTGATGGCTGGTGGGGCAGGCTCTAGCGGGGATCCTCATGCCTCAACCTCCCAGAACGCTGCAATGACCGGCCTGCACCCCAGGCCCGGCTACCCTGCGACCCTTAGAGCTGCTTAGTCCTTGGACGCCCTGGGGGGCTGGGCTACACACTGGTTGGTCTTCACGGCCTTCTCCCCGCAGTGTCCCCGAACACGGGCCCTGTGCACGGAGGCGCCCGACTCGGCCCTGGGGAAGGGGTGGCGCCCAGAACTCTCCCCCGCTGGCTGTCCCGAGCTGACGGGGCTCTACCGGCCCCGCACAGGTATAGCCCCCCGGAGCCGGGTGTGGTGGCTGTGTCCGCCCTCCGGGGCCACGGCCTCGAGCAGCTGAAGGCCACGCTGGAGACGGCCGTGCTGAGAGCCACCGGGAGGCAGGTGCTCACGCTGCAGGTCCGGCTGGCCGGGCCCCAGCTCAGGTAAGGAGATCCCCAGCCACGGTGGGCGGGAGCGGACCCAGGACCCGGGCGAGTGGGCCAGGTCGGCCCAGCCCGTGTGCGCTGGCATGCACAGTTGTTCTAAGCCACCTTAAGGGGTCCACGTGGATACATCCCATATGTAGCCCACGTGCATATTCCAGGTGCGTAATCCCCAGGGCACAGGATCGCCAGGTCCAGCCCACCGGGGCCCCGTGGGGACCGAGGAGACCCGGCTCAGAGTCCAGCCTAAGACAGGCTGGGAAGGAGCCAGTGCGAAGCCCTGGAAGCCGACCCCGGCAGCCCTGGGGCCGGTCTGGACTCGGGGAGCGAGCGGCCGTGGGCGGCGGAGCTGGGCCTCATGCGGTCCCCGTGTCCCCAGCTGGCTGCACCGCGAGGCCACCGTGCAGCAGGTGGACGTGCTGCCGGAGGCGGAGGACGCCCTAGTCACCGTCGTCATCAGCAGCGCCGCCTACGGCCGGTTCCAGAAGCTGTTCCCCACGTGAAGCTGCCCGCACCCGGGAGCTGCCCGCCTCTGCGTCTCTGTGACCGGGCAGGGCTGGGCACCGCAGAGCCCGGCTGTCTGGGCTGCTTGGGCCTGATGTGGTGTGGCTGGCATCCAGCCCTGTGGCAGGCTGAGGCAGGAGGATCCCTGCGTGAACCCCAGCATGGGCCACTTAGACTTTGTCTCAAAATAAAACATTTTAAACTGGGCTGGGGATGTTCCGTGTCCTCTGAGCCACAGAATTAGCCACTCGACTGGCTGTGGGCTCCCTGGCGAGGGCGGATCTGTTGCCCCAGCTGCCTGGTGTCGGGGTGTGGGATGCTGAGCCCGTGCCCATGGCCCAGTTTGGCTGCTCCCCACACCCCCACCTTCCCCACAGCTCGTGCGTTTTCACAGCCAAGGCCGGGCATGCCCAAGGTGCTGAGTTTACCAGGCTGGAAGTCGGGATCCTCCTGCCTCACTGAGGGACCCCAGGCACACGTCAGCCATGCCCCCTACATGTGCCATGAACGCCCCCGGGTCCCCTGGGTGACTGGGGCAGCAGATATTCCCGGGCACCTTTCCTTTTAATCTTGAGGAGGAGGAGGAAGGGCCCCTGGGGGACGGAGTCTGTGACAGCCAGGGCACGATGGCACGGGAATCCTCCCGCCTTGGCCTCCCACCGCGTTACACCACCGGTCCCGTGTGACGACCGGACCACGCCATATGGCTGCAAGTGAGCACCGGCCTCTGTCAGAATCAGAGGCGACGGATGTAGGTCCTGATGGCCCCAGGTTCAAGCCAGTCACACCTGCGTTCCCTAGGGCGGGTCGGTGCGTCTGTAGGGGTCCCACCCTGCCAATCTTAACTGGACACACAGGTCCTGCAGAAGGTCATTGGGGCGTCCTGTGGCCCACGTGGACAGGGAACAC
The DNA here is from genome assembly GCA_004027205.1 of Ctenodactylus gundi. Classification (NCBI taxonomy): domain Eukaryota; kingdom Metazoa; phylum Chordata; class Mammalia; order Rodentia; family Ctenodactylidae; genus Ctenodactylus; species Ctenodactylus gundi. The sequence continues at coordinate 24,721 of PVKB01007736.1, forward strand.
TGAGCCTGTCCCACTGTTGCGGACAGCAGTACGGGTCGGGAGTCGAACTCCTTGCCAGCTGTCCCTCCAGCGTGGGGGGCCACCTGCCCCAACTGCACCCCAGTTCCGCCCCTGTGGATGTGGGCACGCCCTGTGGCGTGTCCTGTCAGCCCAGCTGGTCCCCAGCTTCCCGCCGTTCAGGCCCCTGGTGCTGCTGTCCGGCCCAGCCAAGCCCGGTGCTGTCTGGCCCGGACCTGGACGTGGGCACGGTCAGCCCCTCAGCAGCTTCCGATTGAGGCCGACGACATCGGAGACGAAGCTGCCGGCTCCCACGAAGTCCCCCGCGATGACGTTGGTACAGCGCGGCCCCGGCCCTGGGCACTGGTCGCACACCCAGGCGCTCAGGTAGGGCAGGCAGGGCCGCGTCACTGCCTCCAGGGAGGCTCCCGGGTGCGCCAGCACGTAGCCCAAGTTCTCTGTGAGGTTGGTGCCGGCCACAAACAGGCCCTCTGCGGGGCGGGGGGGGGGGGGGGGGGAGTCACGCCGGGGGCTTGGCTGGCGGTTCCCCCAGGGTGACCACACCCCAGCAGGTTCCCCTAGGACAACCACAACCCAAAGGACGGGGAGAGACACGCGGTCCCGGGAGGAGTGGGCGGGCCGCTGTGGGCACAAAGCGCAGAATGTCCCTCTGAGTGACAGGTCTGCACCCTGGGTTGGCTCAGTGTGCCCGTTGGGGGCCTGTGCACTCGCACACTGGCACACACCCGGCGTGTGTACACACACATGTATGTATGTGCTGCCCCAACCCCAGCTGCAGGCCCCCACACCTGCCCCCGGCGGCCCACGCCTGCCCCGGCGGCCCACGCCTGCCCCGGCGGCCCATGTGGGGGCCCCCTGCCTACCTGGGCGCCCGCAGCTCTTCATGGCCTCCAGGTAGCGGATCAGCGCCTGCGCCTTCACCTTGTCCGCCCACCAGTATGGAATCCCGGGCCACAGCTCCGGGTGCCGGGCCACGCAGCCTGCGTCCTCATAGGACACCAGGACCTGCTGGCCCCGCGCCCACAGCTGCCGCAGTGTGGGCATGTCCTGGGAGGGGGGGGCCGGGTCAACCGGGTGCCGGGCCTCGGGGAGCCCGCGACGCCTGGGTGGCCGGTCCACGCGGCCTTGACCCATGGACGCGAGTTGAGCATTACAGGGTTCCCGAGACTGAGGGAAGAAGGCCCGGGCGTTGCCCGTCACCGCAAAGGAGACGCGCTGACCGAGCCAGGCACTCTGGGAGGCTGAGGCCAGAGGGTGGCCAGTTTGAGCCCAACTTAGCCAGTTACGGTCTCACAATCAGAGCTAAAATAGGGGCTGGTGTGTAGCCCTGTGACAAGGCCCTTGGCTCCGTGTCCCGCACCAGGAAACGTAAATCCCAGCTGGCACTGAGTGGCGAACTGTGGTGTCCCCCAAGTTAAGGCTCCTCGGGCACAGGACCCCAGGACGAGGCCGCAGGTGGGTGTGGGCTCGAGGAGACGGGGCTGTCCAGCCGCTGGACCCTGTCCATATGGTATGGAGGGGACATCAAGGCCCAGACGCGGGCACCGGGGCCCAGGGATGTTGTGGGGGCACTGCAGTCAGGCCACCCCATGGGCCTGTGCACGTGCAAGCCGCGCCCGCCCCCGTCCTCACCCCGCGTGGGCACAGCGAGTCCCCGAAGATGTTCTTGATGCAGGTGACCAGGTACTCGTGCAGGTCTGCGCTCACACCCTCAAAGTTCCGGCAGGCCAGGATGACCACCTCCCGCGGGTGCCGCTCCAGCCATGCGGCGATCTCTGTGAGCGTGTCCTGCGCGGGGGTGGGGCTCAGTCCTCCCACGAGCCCACACCCCCCACCCACCCACGGAGCACGGGGCCACCGGGACGGGTGCCATGGTGGGCCTGCTCAGAGCCTGGCTCCGTGCACAATGGAAGCCCCAGCCACCCTGTGACGTCCAGGAGCCGAGGTAGGAGGGGATAGCCGTGGGGGGCGGGCAGGGGGGCTTTCTAGGTGCATGCAGGAGGCGACACGTGTGTGCGGGTGTGTGCACACCTGCGTCTGCATGCCTGTAACCCCACACATCAAAAAGCACCTGCCCACGTGCACAGCTGGGACCTGTAGGTGCCCAGGGGTGCACAGGCATGGCGGGCCCAGGCGGAGCCCAGAGGTGACCCTCCAGACGCCCGAGTTCCCACGGGGTGCAGGGGGCCACAGATCCACCTGGGATTGGCACAAGGTGGCCACGTCTCCCCACGTCTCCCCATCAGGATCTAGGCGCCCATGCGGCAGCCGGGGGCAAGGGTGACGGGAAACTCGGGGGCAGATGTGAGTGTGCCTCTGGGCACAGGTCCGGGGCCACCACGGCCACCCACCTCCACCAGCGCCGTGGTGTACACCATGTGCACGAAGTGCAGGTTCCTCTCGGTGCCGCCGGGCATGTGGGCCACCCGCAGGTCCAGGTACCGCACGCCGGCCTCCAGCTGCTCCGTGACGTCCAGCACCTGCACAGTGGGCCGCCATCGCTGCTGCCCCCCGGCGCCGGCGGCCTCCCCGGGGCGTGCTGACCCGTGTCCGGGCCCCAGAACCGCCAAACGGGCACCCGCGGGCCAGGTGAAGCCGCCGTGGGCCCCGTGGGGTGCATGGCCACTAGCAGCTGCGGGGCTGTGTCCCCCGGGGTGCCCGGCCTCAGCCAGGCCTCTGCTCTCGGCGGCGACCCCCTTGACTCGTGCCTGCCCAGGCCCGCTGTGAGCTGGTTCTCCTTGTGCGTGGTCTCCCAGGGGACTCCGGGAGGCTGCCCGCGCCTCACCTGCGTGACGGACCAACGGAGCACCACGGGGCGCGTGACGCAGGGCGCCACCACGCTCAGCAGCCGCAGCAGCCGTGATTCACGGCGAGAGATGGGCGACTTCTGGTTCAGGCAGTACGTCATGGTGTCGTGGCTTCCTGCGGCATAAGCGTATCGGGGGTGGGTGTGCGTAGGCGTGGGGCATGCGTGTGCATGAGTGCGTGCGCACGCGGTGTGCTGTGCAGGGCACGTGCACACGCGAAGGGCGTGCATGGGTGCCTGTATACGGGGCGTGTGCGCACATGCGTGCCCAGCCGTGCCCCTGCGGGCGCCTCACCTGGGATGGACAGGTGGTGCAGAGGCGCGTCCCACAGCCGCGGGCTCAGCGCCCCCATCCAGTCGGCACAGCAGCCCGGTGCGGGGCTGCAGGACCCGCCCAGGGCGCTCACCCGGCCGCCCATGGACGCTGGACCGCGGCCTGAGGGCGCAGAAGGGGCGTCTTAGTGAATATCGGGGAGGAGTGGGGCGCGGGGTGCCCAGGGATTCCCGGGGACACCTGCCCCTGCAGTCCGGGCACCCTCAGCTGTTCACCCACTGCACAACAAACCTTCACCCCTCACGCCCAGGTGCCCTTCCCCGGGGGCGACGTGACCTCCCTACGACCCACGGCTGCGGTGTCCACCCGGGGCGTGTCCAGCAGCCCCGACCCCGGGGCGCCTCCGTGTGCCCGCAGATCCAGCCCCCCGCCCGGGTCTGCCCGCGTCCTCGCGGCCTGGTGACACCATCACGCGCCGGGGCGCCTGCCAGCGGGGCCGACCTGCCC
>PVKB01007737.1:0-28308 GCA_004027205.1 Ctenodactylus gundi
GGAAGGGAAGGGAAGGGAAGGGAAGGGAAGGGAAGGGAAGGGAAGGGAAGGGAAGGGAAGGGAAGGGAAGGGAAGGGAAAGGAAGGGAAGGAAGGGAGGACGGGCAAGCAAGCTATAAGTAATTAGAGTCTGCTAACCCCAAAGAGCTCCAGAGACCAGTAGCTGAGGAATACCAGTAACACAGTCAAGCAGCTGGCAGTGTTGACCAATGGTAACCAACACTCACTGGTGTTCACAGGTGGTATCAAGGCTGCTAGGAGAGCTGCACTTTATCAATTCAAGATCTCCATTTGAGTTATGTAGTGTTGTGTTTAAATACAGCCCATGTGTTGCTCCTGCAAGCCTGCATTTCCCCTGACGTGTCTAAGAGGCTGGGGCCAGCTGAAGCGTGGTATCTGGGAGAAGAGATGGATGGAGAGAAGCGGAAGTTGAGATTTCAAAGAAATGGGAAGGCTTTGGCAGAAATAGGTTATTAACTGGCTCCTACAGACATATTGCATACCAAAACTGATGAGTTCCAAACAAATTGCTCTGGTAGAAAGGGTCGTGAGTTACAAGGCAGTCAACACCAACGAGGGCTAGCTTGCTCGTCGAGTACCAAAGTACTGGAATACAGTTTTGGTGTTGAAAAATATTAAGCACCAAATCCAATAAGTTTGGAAGCAGCTGAATATCAAAGTTGAGTGTGCTTACAAAACTTCTAACTTTCGAGACTGGGAAGATGGCAGCCAGCACAGCACTGTGGATGATTTCTGATTTGCACATAGAGCTGGGTGAGGAAAGTCAGCTGCATTTAGACACAGTGAGCCTGTGGTGACGAGGAGCATCAGCTAAAAGATGTATACTGCAGATGGTGGGAGAAAGAAAGCCACCATTAAGAAAACGACTCATTCTGTACAAAGCAATTTGGATGGAAAGGTGAGTTGAGAGAATTAGAATATTTGTGAAAGAAAAGAGTACAATGAAAACAGAATGAAGGAACAGGAGAAATTGTGGGAGGAGAAGGATGGCCTTGTGCTATGAGGGCAGAAGTAAAGGTGCGTTGGGATCGAGAATCCTACAGATGTCAAGAACATGAACTATGAGAAAAAGATCTCTTGGATGGAGTGGCTGGGGGAGAGGCAGAACATTGTAGGTAACTGAAGACAGAGTGAAGAGAGGTAGCTAATTAAAGGTGTTGGATGCCCATCACAGCAAGAGATGAACAAGGTCAAAGTAGGCATGAAGTATTGATCAGACTGCAGTTACAAGACACCAGTGTTGGCTACAAGAGTTTCCTGTGTGTTTTGTTGCTAGGACTAGAGAGTCCTAGGGTACCGGGAAGCTTCTGATCCCGAGATGACAGATTCCCAAGTACTGTACTGTGCCAGGCAAGACCTGTAGTGAGTTCAGTGCTGTAAGCTGGTTCTGATTTTATGTTTGTGGCTCAAAATTATGGGTTTCAAATACCAGTGCATACTAACTAAAAAAAAGAGAGAAGTAAGAAATGATTAAGTGCTTCCTGTACTTGATTTCTTTGTAAAGACAGCCCCACACTCCCTGTATCACTGTAAGAAAGTCAAACCTTCAAGCCCACTTTCTTCCTGCTCAAACTGTGAAGGCAGAATAGAACCAGATGTGTTCTGACCTTCTCAAAACCTGCACCCAGGCAGGAGGCCATGGCATCGTGCTTAAACACAGCCCACATGCTGCTCCCGCTAGCCTGTATTTTCCATGATGTGCGTCAAAGGCTGGGCCAGGCCTGCCGCAAAGGTTCCAGGCCCGACCTCTGCAAGGGACTTACTACCTATACTGTGAGCAGAGTCACTGAGTGGTCATCACTGTTCTACACTGAAGATGCTGCACCTTAGGCTTAAGCCACTTGGAAGAGTCTTGTACGTAATTTTAAACATTTTCGATTTCTCATAGTGACAGAAAGAAAGAAATGGAGGTGGGGCCCTGAAAGGCCAACTTTTAGGACCAGGAAAAGACAAACAGAGAGAGTGCTTTTGCTTAGATGCTGAATGTGTGCATGTGTGTACACGTGTGTGTATGTGTGCCCACGTGTGTGTATGCGTGGTTGGGATTTTGATCAATTTTTTCAACATGATTCAAGCAATAGATCCCGGCTGCTCCTGGGGGTTCTGTTCTATTATCTAGTGCATCTCACGCTGGAAATTTTCGTTTTTAAATTTGGCTCTGACGTGATTCTTAATTTGTTTCCATTGCTCCTTCTAGACCTCCATGAAAATATTATTTTATTCTCTGAACTCTCTCTCCCTCTTCTCATAGAAGCACTGTGGGTCCTCTCTCCTTTCAGATTGCAGAGGGCTTAGATATTGTTTCGTTTTTACCTTCCATTTTCAATTCAATAAATACATACTGAATATCAGTGAGGCCCGAAGTAGCAATTTATCCTTGTCATATTTTTAAAATAGCTATATTGTTTTGGGGGAAAACTACAAATGTTGAAAAACATGAAGAAGTCTTCAAGAAAATGTCCCAGATCCCATATCCGAATAGTAATAATGTGGTCCTATTTAACATGAGCTATTCTTCATCTCTTTATGCATATTTAAAACAATAGATATGCATATATGTGGGTATATACATATGTACATATACATACATGTACACGTATGTGTATATACATGTATATACATCTCTATGATTTTTCGAAATAACCTATTGTCATGTTGCTACCGTAGTCTTACATCCAACGTGCCGTGAATATTATTTCTGGTCAAACGTACATCACCGTTTTCTCTTTTTTGTGGTTTCTGCGTATAGCACGAGGTACACACACAGGGATTTTCTTGACTAATCTCCCAATGGCAGTTACCTAAGTTACTGTGATTTTGTTATTTTTGGTTACTCAGATTTCAAGAAATAATCTTATATTCTTAGTTTTACGTTCTTTCTCCGAGCTCCATTTGTCGTCATAGACCTGGTTTTCTCACTTTGGTGTTTTCTGTCCCTACCTCAGACTTACTTGAAGTAGTCTGAGATCCAGGTGTAGTGGTACACACTTGTAATCCCAGAACCTGGGAAACTGAGTGACAAGGACCATTGTGAATTCCAGGCAACCTGGGCCGGGCTACACAGTGAGTTCAGGACCAGCCGAGACAACAGAGAGATCCTGTCTCAGTCCAACAGCGTGGAGGCTTTTGCAGGCAAATGGAAGACGCTGGAGAACATCGTGCTTAGTGAAGTGAGTCAGAAGCAGAAGGTGAAGCATCGAATGTTCTCTCTGACATGAGAGTCACAGAGCACAACTGTCTCATGAAACTTAAAATGAAAAACATAGGGGGTAGGGCGGGGAGGGAGGGAAGGGTGGATAGGGGAAAGAACAAAAGGAAAATGGGAAAGTACTTGTCACCTTGACAAGATACATAGGTGCATAAAATGTTCAACTTCATTGTAAACCTTAAATTTTGCACTTATACATATCAATAAAATGTGGGTAAAAGGGAGAGGAGGCTGAGGGTAATTGATGAATGTACAAAGAGTGTTCAAGAAACCTCATTTTATGTGCTGTTTCAAGCATATGAGATAAAAAGATGGGAACTGTATAGAAGTGAACTTTGGTTCAATAAATAAAAGTATGAGGAAGAGAGCTACGTTAAATAAACAGTGTAGACAAAAATGTGTGTTGAAAGTGGTATATCACAATGATTGTTAAAACAGACACTGTTATTAAGGTATAATTATGAAAGCAATGGATTCATTAAGTGGTGAGTTTCTAGCCCTTAATTATGTTTGTACTAAATATGAGTAATTTTCAGTAATTACAAGACATTTTGGCTCCAGGTGAAAGTTTGAACAAGTTGACACTTTCCACATGATTCCCCTGTAAGTTTCTAAGAGTTCCAGTGGATCACATCTTAGTTCAGGCTTTAACCGTACCACTACCTCCCAGAGTCCTTCTCTCCAAAGTAAAATTCAGGCTTTAACAGGGGACTTTTGAAAACTTAGCAGATTTTTGACGGGTAGAAGGAGATATTTGGTGTAAGGGAACCCTTCACAACCCTTACTGAAATCCAACCTTTTTGGAAATTCATAATCTGGTTTACAAATTCTAGTATTATGAGTCTCCCTTGGGTCTACCCCTCTCTACTGGGATCCCAGGTACTGTGGTTTGTTTCTGGAATGTCCCCCAAAAGTCTCGTGTATTTACATGTTAATGAATGGTCTATGGAACCAGGTGCTGTTGGTAGACTGGAGCCTAGTCTGGAGGGGTGGATTACAGTTAAGTTAGGGTTAAGGGTGTGTAGTGGCCATGCCTTCCACACCTGGATGCAGGAGGGACTAATTACTGGGCGGAGACCTGGAAGGATATATAAGCTGCACCTGCCTTCCTGGAGGAGGGGGACTTGGACTGGTCTCAACTGGTCTCAGCTTGCCTTCCTGTTTGTGATGTCCTGAGAAGCTGCGTCCACCTCTGCCTCTGCCATGTACTTCGATTGCTGCCGGCCGCCCCTGAATGGACTGTGTGATCTTCTGAAACTGTGAGCTAAAATAAACCTCTCCTCCACTTGTGGGTGTTGGGTATTGAGTCACAGCAACAAAAAAGTAACTAAGACACCGAGCTACAGGCAATAGCATATTGCCGCATATTTAAGGTCACTGGACAGACAGAAGTAGCAATAGAAAGGAATGTGCATATTCTGGTATTTCAGTGTGTCTCCACTTGAAAAATCTTGAAAATGTGAGTATACTAGACATCAAGACTCAAGTGTCTCAATTACTTTTTCATCATTATGTTTAAGTACCTGACATCCACAAGTTGGGGTGGGGGGATTTTATTTTATCTCACAGTGTCAGGAGGTCGCAGTCAATCCATGTATGGCCAGCGGCAGTGGAAGCGCACTGTAGAGGCAGAGGTGGAGACAGCACCTCACAACATTGCAAACAGGAAGCCAAGTTAAGTCCGGTCCCAGAATGAAGGCAGGAAGCAGCCTACATCCCTCTAGGTCCTCTGCTAGTGATCTGCCCCCTGTGGGTCCAGCCTCAGTGTTCCGCTCCTTCTGAAATTAAACCCCCACTCCATCACAAGCTTGTAATCCAATCCACGTGCCTGTAAACTAATCCTCATGTCAATAATCCCCCCGCCCCCAGCCCAGGCCCTCTCCTAGCAGCACGTGACCCCATAGGTAATCCATGGCATCCAGATACATGAGGCTGTCGGGAGACGTTCCAGATCCAAATCACAGTATCAGGTAAGTAAGCGTTGTCCTGTAGCCTAAGGCTAGTGTTTTTATGATAGTTGGAGAATTCTTACCTCAATGATCCTTTGGCTAGAAGGACCAGAGCATTTAAAGATCTGAGGTACGATGTTTTTCTATAACTTGGATCATTCTGGCAGTTTTGGTAAGGGAAAAGCATATGTGTTCCAGTACTAAAAAAAGTGAATAATGTGGAGTAGAATGTAACATTCATGTACTTATTTTTATTGTAATTTATATTTTAAGGAAAATGTCAAATCTTAATATTTTGCAGTCAAGTGAGGATACAAGCATTCAAATCATCTCAACAAGTTTGACATACTTTTTAAGGACTTTTTTGAGAAGTATTAATCTAAAAGTAAAGTACTCTCTCCTATCCTGGTATTTGAAATTCTTCATAATGTGGTCTCAGTGTTCTTTGAATTTTTCCATTATCTTTTTTAATCCAAAATCTGCATCCCAGCTGCCATGCCCTGGCCCGGTGGTCCTCCGACAGACCCACACTGTACACTGCCCCCTTGGCTACTTCCTCGAAGCTTCCTCTCCTCCTCCTGTGTCTGGCTTTCTGAGCTCAGCTCAAGCAAAGTCTTCTACTGCCACCAGTCCCTTGGTCGTTGCCTTGCCCTGTTTGCCACATTCATAGCGTTTTCATGTCGTTTCCCATTAGTAGCAAAATATATTGCTTGGTGAAAAACCATTTTCTTGTTTTAACTGAATTTGTCATCTTTCTAACTTAAAGGGGGTATTCCTATAGGAAGAGGTTTTCTGGTGTTCTATATAACTCCCTGGTAGCACTGCAATACAGTTATTTGCGTCTTGTGTTTTCCCAAAGGCCCGTGCCTGAGGACTTCCCCTCCAGCCTGGTGCAGCTGGAAGGTGGTGGAATCACTGAGAGGTGGGGCCGAGCGAGAGGTCTGCAGGCTGTCGGGAGTGCACCCTGGGGAGGAGGCACAGGACCCCGCGCCCTCGCTCTCTTCCCTGACTTTGCTTCCACGCCACGAAGCGAGCGGTTTTGCCTTACCACGTGCTCCTGGCCATATGTGTCACTTCACCACAGGCTCGTGGACTGACACCTCCAGAACGGTGAGCCAAAGTTAAGCTTTTATTTTTGTAAGCTAATTATGATAGAATGCTGGTGAGGACATATAGATGACAGTAAGTTGACAGACTTTAGATGTCATGGCATCTGTATTACTCATTTTAGAGAGAAGGATGTTGACCTCTGGATGAACAAATGGGTATGGGGAGTTGGAAGAAATGACAGAAGGATTATTTTTATGGATATTTCTCTTTTTAGTTTTTATACAGATTAGTTTTATATGAAGTTCTTGAAAATGTTTGTGGGGGAGGAGAAGAGAGAAAGCACAATTGAGTGACCTTTCCTACAGACTGTGACACCAAAAGAGAGAAATATGGAATTCTCTCTAGTGGAATGAACACATTGTTCTGTGTCGGGGCATCTTTTCTGATGATCTAGAAGAGCTGGAATATGTTAAACTTGCAAGGGAGAAACAGCCTTTTTTTCTGATCTCCCTCATTAATACTCAGCACTAGTTTGGTTTTCACTTTTAGCATGAGTTTGATTTGGAAGTTGTACCAACTCACATACAAACCTACAAAACCGTGAAGCTACTCCAATATTCCGAAGATGGGTGTATTATTCCTCTCTGCTACTTTACCTCACCACTCAATTTGTCATTTCAGGGGTGCCCAATCTCCTTTGCTTAGTGTGGTATCATCTGAGGCAGGTGGTGGATGAGAGTGAAGGACTTGTGAATAGTAGAGCGGGAAAGTAACATTTGTGGCTGCCTAGGTTGAGAGAGAAGGCAAAATAGAACGTCATTATTCACTCTTCATTCTTTTTAGAAGAACAATAAGTATTGATACTGGCCCCTTGTATTTATTAGCTATGTTAACCCTCATGACAGCCCTAGGTCCTAGGTACCATTGTAATAAAAGCTGGAGCTTAACCTGTCACAGCTCACCCACTCAGCCAGGTGTCAGTCCCAGCCTTGAAGTAAGGCATTCTGTTTCTATTGCATGTGCTCCTATCTCCACACATCAGAGTTTCCCAAAGCAGATATTGAATTTGGAATTAAAATTATTTAGAAGTGTAATATATCCGAGAGGTTCAATGAAACTTAAAAGACTCAATCCATCAGAGATTTGAAATATTTATGGGATCAGGTTGGTTATGCATACATTCCCACAACTTTAACAAATTCCCGGGGGGAAAGTTCACTTATGGAAACAATATACAGTAGAGACAATTACCAAAATCAAAATTTGAATGCTTCCAGCCAGCCTAAGGGAATACCACGATGAAGACTTTGGGCAAAGACACAAGATTCATTGGTGAATTCGACCTCTGGTGCCCATTTAGAGGTGAAGTCCCACCCACGTTTAGGCTGTAAGTACAAAATTTACGTCTGAGAAACTCATACAGCAGTCATAATGGATTAGTCCCACCCATATGACTACTTTATTTTACTTTAATGACCATCTGAAGGCCTTGATCCTTGAATGGGGTCTTATTCTGAGGCACTGAATGTTAATGTTATAGCAGATGGGTTTAAGAATGGAGATTTGGGGTGCACTTCAATCCACAAGGTGATGCTCCAAATGCATGTCCTCCATGCAACTGGAGATGTGACATTTATTGCTCAGGAGAAGGACTAACAAGCACAAGGTCCTTAAGGGAGGATTTGTAGTGGGTGAAGAAGCCACGGGACATAGAGCATTTTGCATAGCAACCTGCTCCAAGGAGAACAAAATACGAACAAACATGAGCATTATCAAATAAGCTTGTCAGAGTGACAGAATCTAGGTGGGTCCAGCAAGCAATAAAGAACCCAGCCAAGTCATCCCAGGAATCAAAAACAGTCCTCACTGACGGAGCTCCCCACCTCTGCCTGGTCGTCATCAGTCTTAGGATAATGACCTAAGAACTCAGGGAGTAAATTGCTTTGATGAACCTTCTGCCCACAAGAGATTTTTGGTTTGTGCTTGTCCTTCTCTTTCCTGCTGGGACAAGTTGGACAATATTTACTCCAAAGAGTCATGTCTACTCACAGCAGGCTTACTGTTTTTGAAAGACGAAGGAAGTGACCGCCTCTCCAATTCTCATAAGAGAGAATTTAGTTCCTGGTAGGGTATGGTTGGGTCCACACTGTGGAATTACATCAGTAGTGTTCTCAAGCAATTAACTCTAGAATTCGTGCCAAACCGTGGCAATTATAATACTGATGTGACAAAGGTGAATCCAGTGAGTGCTAAATTGGCTTAGTGAGGAGAAAAAAAAAAAAATCATGACTGTGCTTTGTTCTCAGGAAAAGCCATGTAGATTTTGTTATTTAATAGAGCACTGCCCCCTGCCAAGGCCTGAAGATAATATTGTTGAGAAACACGGTGTGGAAATTTCATATGATATTAATAGCTCACGAAGGCTTCTCCCTAGTCTTACCCAAAGATCTCTCACACTCACTAGGTACTCCATGACCTGGTCCCTGTTGAACAGCTTCTCCTAACTTCTCAGCACCTGTCCTTTTCTTATCATCCATGTGCCACTCCCACCCTGCCCTCCTCACTGGTGTGTACGTACTCACGGCCACGCCTCAAATAGAAAGCCACAACTGGAGCCCAAGCCAGGTAAGATTTTCTGGTTTACCGTTCTACTTGGTCTATGCTATTTCTGTTCACAGCGCTTATCAAATGTGGCTATCTGATTAATACTGAGCCCCTTATGGTGCCAGGACCTCTGTGCGGGGTGGGTGGCACATCGCCTTTATCTACCACCCTACTCATAGTTTTAGAAGAGTGCTGAGTCCAGGCAGCCATGGAATCCAGATGTGTTTGCAGATATCTCCATATGGGGGAGATCAACGTGTATGTTAAGTATTTAAAAATAAAAATTATTATAGGGAAAGGCACACTGCCCTTAATCCCCCTCTAAATCACCTCTTACTTCCACCACACCTACCCCCTCATTCCAGCACTTTCCGAAGCAATCTGGAAAGTCTCTTTTATGAGTGTCCTTATGAAGTGTAATCAACAATGCAGCAAAGCCCACCGCCAAGCGCACCTAATGGAGGGAGTTACGGGCTCGTACAAACATGACGCTGTGGCCTCGTTTCACCTTGCTCGCTGGGTCTGGCCCTGGGTGACTCCTGGCTCCTTTCCATAGTCAAAATAACCATGAAAGATAAACATTTTTAAATCAATACAGAACATCAAGGTAACCACAACAGCACAGAGAGAGACACTCATGATAGAGGACTTTCAAAACTGCTTCAGAAAGTGGCAAGAATGATGTTGAGAGTCTGAAAAGTGATGAGGGAGTTACTGGCAATGGGCCTTTTTAAGGCAATAGCTTTTTTAATTCAAATATTCACCATGTTTGTTAATCACACCTGGTGTAAGCGTTTGATTGGAGTTTTCTGCACCTTAATTTTTGTATGTTCCTCTACTTTAATAGAAGATATGGCATGCAAGGAAGATCACAGGTTGTGGAATGAGACGCACCTGAGTTTAAATTGAGCTGTCATATTTTATTTGTCTAGAGTCAGATGAAAGAGTCACCATTACTAATATCCAGCTCCCATTCCCTTTGATGTCTCAATTGAACATCCATTTTCACTTGAAAGTGTTCCCTTGGCTTCGTGCGGCCTCCTTCCAGAGCTTTCCGTGCTTCCCCGGGCTCTCCCCTCTCTCTGCAGCTTGCTCTGCACCTGTGCTCACTTTCCACCCTTGGTAGAGGCTCTTATCTCTCATGGTCTTACCAGATCCAATCAATTTTTCAGCTGTCTCTTCAATATCTCACAAAACACACTGAGGTGGTATTGTGGAGTCATAATACAGTAGTGCTTATTTATCACAGTAATTCCTATCTATTTTTATGCTTAAGGTAATAGTTTAACAAATTGTTCAGTTTACTTCTAATCGCCATGGGACTGTTTGCCACAGTATCAGTTCAGATACGAATGTTTCTAATAAAAGCTCTTTCTGGGAACATGCTCTGTGATGTACAGCTGCACAAGTCATTACAGACTGTAGGAACAGCTTAGGTTCCAGGGAGCTTGGAGGTCCCTTCTCTTCCACCCATGGGAGTTTTGTGTCTAAGTTCTCCATTCTGCAGCCAGATATTTTTGATAACCTTTTAGGGCCATGAAATACATAGGAAGGTAGATCTGCACCTTTAAAATCTGTACCTGTATCTGTAAAAATAAGTGTACAAGAAGACTCAGATAGGGGGTAAGAACTTAGTAATGCAGCCATAATTCAGTACTCAGGAAAGTGTTCTTGGAGTTCCTGAAACAATATAAAAAAGAATGGTCTTCCTTCAGAGGGATGCGAGCAATCCGACTTTATTACAACAGAAGTCATAACGCCATTTCTCAAAAAGAAGTAATTTTCCTTTGGATCTGAATGGTCTCTGTTATTCCAATATTTTTTAAAAATAAAATGCATGAGCTACATTTGAACTTGACATTATGAGCTTTTAAGTGTTCCACTATTTATGGAGAAAAATGTTCTTAAGTTATTTTTGGCCCAAGAGAGGCAGAAAGACAAAAATGTTCAGGCCACAGTTGTGGAAGATACAAGTGGACAGACATCAGTATTGAGAATCGTTTTCCAACATCCTTTTGCCAAACAATCTTTCATGTTCTATTTGAGGTTGTTGCTTGAAGACACGTGTTTTGTCTTCAGTGTGACTTAACTAGCAACCATCTCATAAGCAAACAGAACCACATACTAGAAACATAGTTGTCTTTGAACAAGTCTAGCTTCTTTTTCTAAATTGAGATAGATTTAAAAAAAAAAAAGTTTTCCACATTTACCCTACCTCAAGTCGGAAACGAGCTGTCTAGCAAGCTTAATCAACATGAACCTTAGAAGCCAACCCTCCACATAACTGCAGATGGTGGGGCCTACAAGGTGATGGATCGGCCTGACTTGTAGTCAAACATTTCAGGAAATTACTCAGGCCTATTTACAGTTATTTTATGCTATTTTAAGTTAAGTTTTTATTCTTAATTGCTGAACCATAAAATGATGAATAAACAAGTCCTGCTTTTAGCAATGATTTTAATCATTTCAACCTATTTGACAGAAGAAAGGAAAACTAAACGAATCAGTCATATCTTAAAGAACAAGATCAATTTGACAGGGACAGGGACGGGGAATGTCACACAACACAACACAAAAGGAAGTGGAAGGAGTGTATAGTAAGCAGAAGAAAAGCGTAGATGATTCTAAGACATTAAGACAAAATCAAATATAAAACCTTCTGCTAAGAAAAGTCCAAATATTTATGTTTATTGAAAATGAATACTGCTTGCATAAAGAAGTCTTTAGCTACTCGTTATTTTTTCAAGTTCCAATTATTGCACGTGAGCCAGAGCCTTGAGTGTTATTTTGTCACATTTGTGGATGCGTGTCACATTTTTTGATTATTCCCACGCACAGCCCTGCCCAGTTGTCCCCCTGTCCCACCTACCTTCATTCCTCTTCTCCTTTCTAGGGGTCTCCTTTGTACTTTCATGCTATTTCCTTTCTAGATTCACATGTGCGGTATTTATCTTTTGGAGTCCATTGTATCTTTCTTAATGTAAAAATCTTCCTTTCGCTTTCCTGTAAACGACACGAATGCGTTCATCTTTTTAGGTAAATAGCACTGCCTTGCATATCTCGCTTGTATCTATCTGTTGGCGGGCATCTAGGATGACTTCATAGGTTGATTTTGTGAATTATGCTAAAAAAAGTATAAAAGCCACTATGGGTATGCAAGTATTTCTGCAGCAGAGTGGCTTCCGTGCTTTTAGGTATATACTAAGGAGTAGTGTCACTGGATCAAATGGTAGCTCGATTTTTTTTAAAGAATACTCATATTGGCTTCCACAGCAACCTTACTCGTTTTAGCACATGTGGCTGGTGGTGTCATCTCTTTCCTTCATGCGCTCTCTCCTGTCTGCCATGAGATGGGTGCTGGAGGTCCCTTTGCCACCTTGCTTCTCCCTAACCCCTGGACCCAGGAGGCACTTGGAGGCAGAATGGGGGACGGGGGGCTGAAGGGCACTCCTGTGTGTCTCGCTGTGCCCACCCCCTTCCTCGTGCAGCCTCCCCGCACTGCCTCCACTCGCCCTCCTTGAACTCCTGATCTCCAAAGTAGTGTCACTGAGCGCTAAGATAACTTTCCATGCAGCAATAGTGACTCAAACCCTGGGCCTTTTCATTCGTTCTGATCTAAGAAATAGGGACTCAAATATTACCAGTTGAGTACATTCTAGAACACTGGATTGGATAGCAAACACATTGCAGCAAATCAGCCCTATTGTAAGCCAAGGAGACACCATTCATGCTGTTAAATCTCATTGCACAAAGCAGGTTTATTTCCCTTTCTCTTTGGTAGAGGAAAGTGTCTTTTAACTTTATAATCGAGGAAGCACACTTGTAATAATCTTTAGGTGATAATCTTTACACTTTCCATACTGCCACTTCAAATTCCCTTTTCATCCCCATCCACTGCAGACATTCAACTGGATTTTCCTGGTGTTATTTTCAAGAAAACTATGAACTGACGTCCAGGGGGTGCTCACAGGCTACGAAACCCAGCACCAACAGGCTTCCAAGGAGGGGGTTGTATTTTTAACAAATTGACATAGAAATTTCAGGTGAAACTCAGAGCTTCCTTTTCCCCCCAAACTATTCTTTTTATCAGTATGTATTTGTGACAAATAATTGCAGTCAACTTGGGGAATTGGTGCATCCATGTATCAACTGTGAGTCATTCATACTTCCCCGTCCCCTCCCGGCCTCCTGTCGTCCTCTTTCCTAAGATCTTATACCTTCGTCTTCTTCCCTATTCCCTGTGTTCTACCATCTCTCTCTTTTACTTTGCCCTTTACATACTTACTCTTAGGTTTCTCATACCAAGTGATATATACCCTTCTGAGTCTTGTTTTACCAAGCATAACAATGTCAATGTGCTTCCATTTTCCTACAAATGGCTCCCATTTATCTCTCTTTATAGCACAGTAGTACTCCAATGCATATATGCATGTGTGTGCACATGTGTGTATCATATACATGAACACCACGTAAGCAAAGAATGTGCATGCCTGCTACCCAAATCTGTTTCTAGTATAATTTTCTAAAAAGGGGCAAGGGTCCTTGGTGAACTATTGGATCGTGGCCGAAAATATACAAGATGAAGTTAGACCGTCTTGTAGTGCAAGAAGTGAAACTGTTACAGTAAACAGGAAGGCCCACACTGCTGCGGGAATCATGGGAGCCAAGCGACAGAGAGTTCTCGGGCCAAAGCAAGTGTTAGCACATAAAGTATGGAAATAAAGTATTATTGGAACACAGCAAAAATGTAAGTACTCTTGACTCTATACATATATAAATAAATGGTTGAAGAAATTACACAAAGAAAACATCTAGAATTTCCCATAGAGAAGAATTCCAAGTAAGTCACGCAAATATTCTGCTCCTCGGGCCATATGCTATGACTCCACTTGGATGCCTACTGCACAATGTGACTTCTTTCCAAGGAGTACAGGAGACCGACAGATACTGCCTCAGTCCAGGTGGCAAAGGTCAAGTCAACACTCAGAAGTCACGAGACAGCATGTCCCCGGAAACGATATGACGCCAAGGCACGTTGTCATCTTCTTTCCTCTCAGGTCCTTCTTCCCAGAACACACTGCTCTGTTCAGCTGATATGAAAATCAGCACATGTATTCTGATTCAGTGACCTTCTCCAAAATCCCCGAAAAAGGCTGCCCCGAACTGTCAAAATAATAAAATATAAAGTTACAGAAGCTGTGACAACCCAAAGCAGCCCAAACAGACTTGGTTACTAAACGTCATCCAGGATGCTGGGTGGGATCCTGGAACATTAAGAGAACATTAGGGGGAAACTGAGGAAGTCTGAATTACATACTGACTTTGAACTAATAATGATGTGTCAACATCCGTTCCCCAATTGTGGCCAATATCCAAACTAATTCAAGGCCTTAGCTGGGCTCAGTGGCGCAGGCCTGTAATCCCAGCCTTCTGGAAAGCTGAGGCAGGAGGGACTGCAAGTTCAAGCCCAGCGTGGGCAACTTCCTGACTTAGTGAGACTCTGCTTCAGAATCAAAAATGAAAGTGGGCCGGGATGTAGCTCAGGGTGGATGTCCTAGGCACCATCTGAGTGGTGTTCCCACGCTGTAACTCCCGAACTGAGCGCCTTCACTGCCCCCACGCACAGGCTTAACATTCTGTCTACGACCCTGGCTGGCAGAAAGCACTCTCCATTCCTGCCTGGCCACAACAAGCTGAGTTGTTCAGCCACAGCATGACAGCTTCGCTGGCCTTTGCAGTTGCCCAATGACAGCAACAACAACCCTGAGCCCCGTGAGCATCTGTCTCCCGTAACTCATTGCCCACCTGCCTGCTCTCTCCGCCTATCAGTCATCTCAGCTTCGTCCTCTTCTGCCCAATGCCTGCCCCACATGCTGGCTAAAGAGCCTGGCCTGTGACCTTCATCCTGGCTAATCCATCCACACCGAAAGCTCTGTTAGGCCCACAGCCACTCCTTTGTGCCCTTTTTCTCCTTTATACCTAATGCTTAATCCCTTGCCCCTTATACCTCATCCTGAACTTGTTAACCAGGCACAGGGCCATGGGGACCCTACACCTGCACTAGCTACCCAGGCACTCGGTATGGGAGCCTTTCACCTGCATTTGTGAGCCAGGCGTAGAGGTATGGAGGCAGGGGGCTTCCAGGGGTAGGGAATTTTTTCTATTCCTACACTATAGCCCAGGTATAGGGTTATGGAGGCCTCACTCCTGGACTTACTACCCGGTATAAAGGTATGGACACCTTACCCCTGCACTTGCTACCCAGGCAAAGGTATGAAATCCTAGCACATGAACTTATACCTGGGCATAGGGTTATGAGATTCTTACCTCTGGACTTACTACTCCCCAGGCATAGGGGAATGGAAGCTTTACACCTGCACTATTACCCAGGTAGAGTGATGTGTGGGCCTCATTCCTGGGCTTATTACTAGGCATAAGGGTATGCACACCTTGCACCTACATTTCCTCCCTATGTTTAGGGGTATGGGATACTTACCCCTGCACTCTTACCCAAGTAAAGGGTTGTGGGGGCCTTGTACCCAGACTTACTATTTGGCGTATGGTATGGGAGCCTTACACGTGCAACTTCTACCTGGGCACAGAAGTACAGGGAGCTCTACACCTTGACGTATTTCCAGGCATAGAGATCTGGGAGCAATAAATTTTCACCCCAGAGTCTCTTGCTGTGGATCATATTTTTATCCCAAGCACTATAAAAATTAATTAAATTCTTTGGAAGAAAAAACTGGGTGAAAATATGTAGGAATTAGCTGTATTATATTTACAATAACTTTGTAAATATAAAAATTTTTTAAAGCAAAAACATTTACTTTTTTTAAAAAATCTCATATGCCTCTCTAGGCCAAACTCAAGCAAGAAGCTATACACCACGCATAGCTCCCCGGTGGTCTCTGCCACCTTGCTGACAGCTTGGTAGATCCAGCCTAAACCTACGCACTTGGCTGCTTATGAAGGGCAACATTAAAACCTTGCCAAGTTTTGTGATTAATAATTAGGATACAGCCATCCTTACACTGTTCCCAACACTTAGGAAAAGGATTTTAGTCATCTGCCTACTCTCTTTATTAAATTTAATTTATGGACTATGAATTTCAGTGTAGTGAAATCTCAAAAACAATAACAAATTGTTCCAGAGAAACAGGAAACTGTGGGGGCTGAGGCCCAGATTCTCAGAAACAGAAGAGATGCGATTGTTGCAAGGAAACAAGGACTTCACTGTTTGGACAGCCTCAGGACACAATCTCTACACCTCACTTCACCTCCTTCCCTCCTCACTTAGTCTCGTCCCAAAGAGTCATTACAGAGAATTCATTTTAAGTATTCTACAGGTACCAGGGACCAAAGCCAGAGGCTTCACACTGAGTTATATCCCCAGGCCTCTCCAAGATGCAAAGATCGTCAGACTGGACTCAAACTTGTGATCCTCTTGCCTCAGACTCCCGGGGTGCTGGAATAACAGGCATATACCAACACACATGGCTCAGATTCTAGATCTTAATGTTTCCTTAAACTTTGTAAAACAACTAACAAAGAAAAACCAAGTATGTATTCGTCAGTTTTCCCATCACTGGGACAAAACACCTAACATCTACTACTTTTAGGAGAGGCTTTATTGTGGCTCACAGTATCAGAGAGTCCAGTCCATAGTCAGCTGGACCCAGGGCAGACATGCGTGGTGGAAGAACCTGGAGGAGGAGAGCTGCTCACAATATGGTGATCACGAAGCACAGACAGGAGACAGGCACCCAAGATCAGAACACACCCTTCCAGATCACACCCCCTGTAACCCACCTCAACCGGGTTCTGCCTCCTCAGTACATGCAGTTTCTGAACTCACCAATGGATCCCTTAATGAGTATACAGCATTGCCTTGGTCCGGTCACCATCCAAATACATGAGATACTTTTATGGGGGCGGGGGGTACAGAGGGGGACTTTCAATGTAACCATAATGAAGGAGAATTATGTTCTAGTCTTATTCCGTATTAGCAGCCGTGGATTTTTCACTTGGAATATGTAAAGTGAATTTCTAACAAGTGTGGCTCTAATGGGGAAAATGTCGATGCAACCCTTTCTAAAAGGACTTTGGAGATAACCTCTGTGTCATTCAGGAAACACGGCTACTCCAGAAAACAGAAAGAAATAAATTAAGGCCTAATAACTGAGCACAGGGAGGTTAAGGCCACTGTCTATGGTGAAGATATTTGACTCTGGAGATTTAAGGCTTTGCATGGGCTCCAATTTGACTGATTGTAAAATAGAATCTTGACCATCAACCTAACCGAATGACCAATGTATTCCATTGTGAAATTTAATAAATATAATGAATAATTAAATTGTTGAACTGTACTTCTGAGTTTTTCCTCTCACTTACATCCTTTGCCCCCGCCTACCACCCCTTTGTAGCAGTTCTTCCCCTGTATTTGCTTCTGGCCCAGACAATTTTTTATTTTATTTTTTCATGAAAACCATTGGACTTTCTTTAAGCACTGGCACAGAAAGAGCTGTGGCTTATAGCATGAGACCCTGTGTCAGTGTGAAAGTTCGTAGCCTCCGAGGCTGGAGTGAGCACAGGGTCAGGGCAGAGGCAGAATTCACAACTAAGATCATCAAAGGGGAACGCAAGGAACAGGTTGGGCAGGGGGGAGAGGTGAGAGAGGTATGAGGGAGGCTAAGGGCTGAGGCGAAATAAGAAATGTAAAAATCTCACTGACTTTGCAAGGAGAAATTTTTCAGCACTGTGGTTTGAACACGGGGCCTCACACATAGTAGGCACTGACCTACGCCGCAGGTCCAAATAAAGACTTGATTAATACATCTATTGACAAACGGACTTTTACAAACTGGGCTGCTTCTCTTTTGACCACCCATTCTCTCCTGTGAGGCCGTAGGCTCCACCTGACATACCAAAGAAATTAATTGGGAGATCAACCTTTAACTAGCCAAGCAGGTGACCCGATTTCTGGTTTTCCTTGCCTCCATACTCCGTGCCTCCAACAAGCTCCCAGCCCTGAGCTTCCACATTTCCAATTAAGAGAAGAGAGAAGAGGCAGGTGAGAGGAACGTTCTGCTTTTTCTGACTTCCATCTTGCTTGACACAGATCACTCGGCTTCCAGAAACTTCTTTAAAAGCACATTGTGACCTTCAGTTATAAAATCACGGAGGAAGTGATAGAGGGACTGTATGGGACACCCGTGACGTGAGGTGGGCAGCTCATCCCTGCATCCTGCAGTCTGTTTCAATGATCTCAGAATAACAACATCAAGTCCTGGGTCATACTGTGTGACATCACTGTGTGCCACTGCTGTAGGGAAGAAGGAAGAAGGGGGTAGAAGAAAGGAAGAGAACAAGGAGAGGAAGTGCTTTGTGTTAGACCTTTGTGGAAACCACAGAACCAGTGCTTCCACCTTTGGACACTGCTCTCTGCTGGGGCCATCGGCCACGGTTCCCCGAGTGCGCTGTGTTCATTCCGGCCTCCTCACCTGCTTCCCCTTTCTATGTCCACCCATTGTCCAAGTTCTGTTGAATGTCCCTTCTATGACTTATTTTCTTAATCATCCTGATCTACTTTAACCACACCTTCTATAAATTTACAGTCAGCTTTAGAGCAAAGTTCATGTGCATTTTGAGCCCTTTTCATAACCTAGAAATTCCTGAATGACAAACACATGGTCACCCGTGTATGTACTGAGCAGCGAGCTCCTCAGCAGGCCTGCCCGTGTACAATGGCCCGCTCTTCGCTCTCACCTTTCCAGCGTTTGCAGCCACAGTGGAGTTAGCTGCAGTGCTCTGTGGCGCCGCATTGGCAAGCCTGGAGCCAGGAGTACATGGGCCAGCAAGATAAGCGCGGAAGTGCTACAGACGCAGACACGCCTGGAAGGAGCTCTTTGGAGAATCAGGTCAGAGCCATTGACCTCGGCCAGCTCTCTCTCTCCTCTCCGCGGAACTCCCGTTAGGGAGCAGCACCCCATGCCTTGGGAATAGTCAAGGCAAAGAGTCAAAAGAGGATTTAAACTGATGCTTTCATGAACATGGACCAACACAGTCACAGCCCTCTACGGTCGATAAAAAGTCAAAGGATACAAACCTAAAACAAGGTTCCTTTCTCTGCCCAAGGAAAAACTGATCAAGGAACATCTTCCTTTAATCAAGTCTACATTCTCAGTCACGAGAGCTCAAACTACTTTGCTTGCGGCTCGTGCAAAACTTTTTGTCACTGTTGGCCTTTCTTTAAAAGCAGCCTCCACTCGCCCACGCCTTATACTTTATTAATATGTCAGGTTACCCAAAGGCTACGCGGAGGCAAAGGCCAGGCTTTCTTCCTTCCATGAAGGAAGGAATTTCATTTGCTTCATCCTTCACTGTGAATCCTGCCCAAAGTTTTGGGAATTTAGATTTGTTTATCTGAGTGATCCCTGGATTTGGATCGGTTCAGTTTTCTGAAATAGACTTGACTTGCTGAATTGGGACCTTTTAGAGATCAGTTTTGTTCTAACCTGAGCCAAGAGTGACAGCTACTCGCCTGCCATTTGTTTGCTTGTCTTTATTTGGCAAATGCCAAAACTGCATCTGTTCCGGCTGGGTCGTTGTTCTGCCAACGCTGCAAAGATACTATCACTGGAAGCTGGCCACCGTTCCCAGGCCTCTGTTCCTCGGGGAAAGGGATAGCGTGTAATTATGCCTCTGCTAATCTGCTTGGGATGGGAAATTTACAGCCTGCCTACAGCCTGCTTACTGTGCCCAGATGTAGGCTACTTCGCCAGTGACGTGCACTTCAAAGAACTGATCTTCACTGTTTGTTTTGCAACAGTTTCAGGGTTATGCCATGTTCCTTTCACTCTGTTCTCTCCTTTGTGTGTACACACACAAGTTCCTGAACTGGTGGAGAACAAATATAATGTGCCATCATCTTAACAAACATGTTACAAAAACAAGGGTTTTTTTTGTTGGTGTTGTTATTTACCAAACCACAATGCAAGCGCTCTGTGCCGGAGCTGCGTCCTTCACGCTATAGCATTGTTTTCTAACCTACAGAAGTTACTTTTATTCTTTTCCTGGCCCAGAATCAAATCAAGGATTGCTTTAGGGGGAATGATGGGACTATCTGACTAGATGGGTGCCCTTTGGGAGTGGGGGGTGTAGGAGAATGGCGTTTATGTGGGGGACTTGATCCTTTCAGTCCCTCTCCTGTCCCCCTTCCCTTCACCTCGTCCCCATCTCCGAAAGTCGATACTGTTGACACTTTGATTTCTCATCATTGCTCCTTTATTTTGTGCATTTATTTATCTTAGGCTTCTCCTATAAGAGAAAACCTGCACTATTTAACTTTCCGAGTTGGGCTTCACCTACTTTTTTGGTCTTTATTCTCTAATAACCAAAGATAGCTCATCTCTCTCTCTCTCTTTTTTTTTTTCTCTTTTGTCTTTCAAGATCTTGATCCTCTGGAAGACCAGAGACCTTTCATCTTACAGAATAGCCCTGTTTGGGATGTCCTGAGCCCTCTTCTTGGATGGCGTTACCAAATGTGCTGCTGGAAGAGCCATCACAGGCACGTTCTGTCACTGTCAACGTGTAGCATTTGGAGTCACGTGATGGCCTTCATTTCTTTTCTGATGAGGTTCCCTTTGCTCACTGTGCTACAGTTTCCTTTGAATTTTAGCCCACTGTTGGTTTTTAACTGAAACAATGATTACCATGGTGGCTATTGCATGGCGACTTTCTGAGTGTATCGTGGCATCCGTAATTATCTGTTCTGTTCAGCAGCAAAGAACTTCATTGCTCATTTGTTCATTCAATCATTCATTTTCCATACTCAGTGTGAATTTGTACATTTGTGTTTTATGGGTGAATAAATAATTATCATTTATTTTGGTGCTCAAAGCAATCTCAAAATCATCCAGTAGGAACTTGTTCGAGTTGTTCTTTACATGTTTTTTACACATTCCCTCACTCTTTGAGCATTTCTTTACTTTGAGAAATGAAAAATATATTCTAGGATTACTTTATACAATTTCAGCCTCAGCTTTGTATTATCTATTAAATTTTTAAATTCATCCAGTTTTCAATATTAGAGGAATATTTTAGGTGGACAAGAGATCAAAAATATGAAAAAGTATTCGTATTTGAGAAATGTGGAATAGTTTATTTATCAACATAGGATACAGTTGGTCTCTGAATCCACTGATATGACAAAAATATTAAAGATATTAAACTCAATAAATTTTCAATTTTTAAAGACAAAGCACAAGGTAAAAATAAAAAGCTAAACAATAAATTATAAGAAACAATAAATAATCACATGAAAGATCAGTCTAATAACAAAAATATTTTCTTATATATTAATAAAAAAGTTCAACCCAGAGAAAAGTGGCAATCAATGTGAAGCAACAATTGAATAGGAAAAGAGTAAGTATTTATTAAATATACAAAAATAAAGATGTTTGCCAGGTTTCCTAATGACCCAGAAGGTTCAAATGAAAGTAAAACTTATTTTCTCTTAACAGTCAGGAATAAATTTAGCAGTCAGATAATAACAAATATTTACAAATATGTGGGGTTATAAATTGATGTGCTCAGTTTTGTTTAAACTTTACCAATATTTATTAAAATAAAACACATATATAACAATGTCTCAGCAAATCTATCCTCAATATATGCACTATAAAATCATGTACAGTTAAAAACAGTGTATACTATCACATTGATTGTAAATTTATTGGTACAAAGAAATATTGAAAAAAATCCTAAGTATCTATCAATATGGAAATTACTAACAAATGCAAGGAGATGGGGTCATGTATATATTTTTTAAATATACTGTTTGGTGTAATAAAATTTTTGAATAAAATTTATAATAATCTTGAGGTGAAAAATATAAATTCCATGGCAAGAATATATGTTATATACAGAAAAAATGTTTCAAATATACTTCACGTAGTATTAAAATGACTGAACAGATTAAGATATGTTAGTATAATAGTGGGTCCTGTGTGTAGAAGCCTTTCAAGTAGATAGAAAAAGCTCAAGTGAAAAGAAGTATGAAACATGCTGTTTTCCTGTCAAACATCAACGTTGCCGCCTCAGAGGGGAGAGAAGGGAGACAGGAAGGTAGGGTAAGAGAAAGAAGGGCTGAGGAATGGGGTTAGAAAGGAGAAAGGGGCCAGGAACCAGAGCAGGGGACTGGAGTCACATTGCAAGGGGACAGAGACCAGAGGCAGACACCAGGTTCATGCCTCTAAGATCCAATCAGACACACTCAGCAGTGTCCTTTACTATCCCCCTATGCAAACCCCAGGCCAACGGAGTGACGATTAAGCTTGACAGTCACAAGTGAAAACTGTTTAAATTTCAAATGAAGCCAACGTGTCCCCACTGTTCATGGGGAACAAAGCAGAAGGAGATACCCTCTCAGTCGCTAAGGAAGGTGCATTCCTTCTCTCACGTAGTCTGGGAGGAGAGTAAAAACACGAAGTAGAGAGTCATAGGGAAGAAAAAAGGGACACACAAACGAATTCCCCCGAAAGCCTGCGGATTTCCCCAGGAAGGCCCACACTCCCACCACAGGCACACTCGGATTTCTACCTGCTGGAATTCAGAAACTTCCGTGTTCTTACGGATGGTAGGCCTGCCCTTCTTCTCTCTGAGAAGAAGTGCTGCTTGGGATTTTCTATCCCTGCAAGTTGCTGGCTTGCCCTGTGTCTTAGGAGGGCACAATCCCGTGTTTCTAGTTAGTGAATAAGTAAAATACACACTGAATGGGAGATTTAGGTAGATATTTTATAATGGAGATAGTTTCAATATAATATTCTTTCAGGAAGACATACAATAATGTGATATTTGACAGGAGTAAGAATTGAAATTCTTGGGGAAATTGAAATTGAAATTGAAATTCTTGTCCAAGGAATGAAACCTTGTACATCTTTTATTACCATCTTTTTTTTTTTTTTTTTTTTTGAGACAGGATCTCACTTTGTTGTCAGGGCTGGTCCTGAACTCACAATTGAGTCCGGATTTGAGATCATGGCAATCCTCCTGCCTTCGCATCCCAAGTGCTGAGATGGCAAGCTTGTACCACCGCATCTGGCTATGTGGACTGGGGGATCAAGCCCAGGGCCTTGCACTTCCTAGGCAAGGGCTCTGACCACTTCTTCCAGTCCCCTTTTATTCACATCTTATCTAGCATGTGTTGATAGTCACTTATGTGAAATCATACACTCATTTTCAACAGATCTTCGCAACAAATATTTTACAGTTTAAATCTTAATAAAAGATTTAATCAATTTCAATTGAATTTTATTGTCAAAGGAGCTGTCTGCTTGGAGTGAAGGTGGATTGGTTAGCTTTGCCAATGCAGGGACAAAGTACTCAACAACCACAACAAAAAAGAGGAGACCTTTGATTGGGCTCAAGGTTCTGGAGGTTCTAGTCCATGGTTGTGTGGCTCCAAGGCAGAAATGCCACGGTGGAGTAAAGCTGCTAGCGGGATGTGGTGGAGCCTCTGAGAGGCAAGAGGGGCCTAGCGGGAAGACCTTAGAACAGTGGGAGTGTACTCTCAAAGGGACTGCACGCAGGACTTCAGTCTCTACTTTGTCCTTTGTTGTCGCACACGGGACCCGCGACATGAGCGGCTTACTGTACTACACATTCCTGTCAAGAGGTACAGCTTCATCTCCAGCCCAGAAACGGTAGGGCTAAATGACTGTGGCGTGAAACTGTGAGCAAAATAAGCCTCTTCTCTGTGTAAGCTGGTTGCTTCAGGTATTCTGTCACAATTATGGAAAGCTGACTGCACCCTGTTTATTGTGACTTCTCCACTCCTGAGTGAAGGGTGAGGCAAAGCACAATGCATGATGGGCTTTGGTGAACTTACTAGGAAGAAGAAATAGACTTATTTCACCAAATTTTGAGGTCTTGTTTATTGTCGCATGATAGCCTTTCCTAACCTGACTAGTACAGGGTTGATGTATTTATTTAAATAAAAATGCAATTACATATTGCCAGCATAGTTACAGGTTTTATGAAAGTAAAAGATCAGGGCAATGTCTAGCAATGAATTAAAAGCAAATACAGAACATTTCTTTGAGGGAATTGGCCAGGGAGGGGCCTATGGGACTCAACCCAAGTTGTTCTGTGAAGTTTTCATGTTCATCCAAAAAATAACTAACTTAGACCTCACGACCTCAGGTCATGTAAAAGAAAACTTCTTATAACCCACTCAGCTAAAAAGATGGGAACAACAAAGATCTGCCAATTCTCAAAATAACAAGAATTAACTTTTTGAACTTTTTTAGTAGCTATTTGTGCTTAAAAATTGAAGCAAATGAAAAAACATATTCTCTTTTTCTCAGTACCACAGAGAAGCTTCTATGTGACATATATTTTGTCTTATTTATCTTCAGATTCCTCAATATGCATTCTTAAAGGAAAAAAATAATATAGCCCTTAAGGTAAAAAAGGGTGGGCTCCTTGCCCACTGCACAGAAACATTTGTATTCAGTTAGAACAGAATCAAGATCAACTCCTTAGCTAAATGAAGTCTCATCTGGGTCAGTGTGTATTTTCCACTGGTATTTTAACTCATATTTTGTTGAGCACTCTGTCCCTGCACCACCAGTGGAATGCCTTCTTGTCAGCATGTCAAAAACATGCCTGAACTATTTTACAGTGCATACTACCCCAGGAGCAAAGCCCTAGCCACCTGCCTGCAAATCACCTCCATGTAGCAAAGCATGCTATCACTTTACTACTATTGATATAATCTGTTAAGTGTTCACCAGGTGCCCGGCACTGGGCTCTATGCAGTAGAAATTCTTCCATATTTTGACAACCTGCTGAGACAGTGTCATTTAGACCCCATTTTGGGCCAAACACAGATGCACACTGAGAGAAGACAAAGGCTTTCCTGGTACTTGGAGGAGAAGTTATGATCCAATAGTTTTGCTTCCAATATTTTTTACCCAACTTCATATCTTGCTGTGATTACTTCTCTCTCTCTCTCTCTCTCTCTCTCTCTCTCTCTCTCTCTCTCTCTCTCCGAAAGCAGATAGATCCGTTGAGGGTAGGTCATGTATCTTGTTGGTTGTTGAGCACAGTGGCTAAGCAAGAGAACTTAAATGCTTGGAAACAGGGAGGTGGTGATGAGAGGGGGGGGGGGAAGGACAAAGGGTTCAGTTTCTGTGTGTATGGAAGGGAAGAAAGAGTGTAGAGGGAGGGAGAGAGGGAGAGAACAAGAGAAGGATTTCCAAGCAAACACGTATGACCAATGTAATGACCAAGCAGCATGGAGAAAATGATTTGTAGTCACAGAGGACAGAAGAGGGATTGGTGGATATCATATGTGACAATGAGCCAGGAAGTTAAAGTAGATTAGAACAGAAAGAATTAAGCATGGTAAATTTAATTTCTGAGAATAAATACATCTTTGCAAAAATCACAGGCTTTGTGGTTGCCTTGGTGAAGGGTATAGTGATGGCGTTAGTGGCTAGAAGATTGAAGGGTATAGTGATGGCGTTAGTGGCTAGAAGATTGAAAACAGACTGAAATAGAAAATATTGCCACCGCCATGAGCCAAATAGGAGAAAATAAAATTAAAGTTAAGAGTAACAAACACAGAGATAGATAGAAAACATATTGGCTTTGAGCAAACATTAGTTAGATAAAACATTCATCAACATACTTTAAGAGGCTACTAGACGCCTGTTGGGTACTTCACAAACATTAACCAAGGATTTTCTTAACTGCAGAAGAAATTTCAAACACCTGACAGCTAGGTCAAATAGAATGTTGATTAATTCAAAGGGCCATAATGGTAATGTAAAAAAACTAATAATAATAATAATAATAATAATAATAATAATAACCCTACCACAGTAAGGTTGATTTAAAAAGCCAAGGAAAAATGCCCCTTGAATACTTCATTGAAAAGCAACAGCGACACCAGCAAAGCCCGGATTACCTGACATAGCCAGACATCCTGGTTCCTGGCAAATCGGGATGTATGCATTGACTCCAAGTGTTTTGACCTAGTTCCATTTTGAAGAACCAGGGACGTAAAGGCAGCAGAAGTGGCTGAGCATCAGAGACTGTGCTTTGTGCAGTGTCCCTGAGGACAGCAAACGGAAAAGCCATCAGAATGAGGACCGCTACAAACGTGGGAACAATTTCAGAAGCAATGGGCTGTGCCTAAGGTGAAAATGTTATCTTTGTGGAATTCTAAATGGGGGAAAGGGGCATCCAAGATTAGCCAAAGCTGCCTGGGAAGAAGCATTAGGCCCGTGTGTGAGGAGAGAATGAAGTCTTAACAGAATAAACCAACGCCCAGGACTTTCAAGGAGGAATTTTTTTAAAAGCACAATTTGAAAAAACTTCCCATTTCACTACCCAAAAAAGTGAGATTGTGAAGGCTAGCCCATAATACTGTACTCAGGAGATCAGTGCTGGACCCAATGAACACTTGTTAGGTGGTTTTTGAATTAACATGTTTTAATTTGATTTATTATTGTTTAATATTAGATTGCAAATACTTGGTCGACAACTGTTTGCTGAGGACTTCCCACGTGCAGAGCTGCAGATGGCCTTGATGGGCTGTGGCAGGCCCTTTGGTTACTGGTCTCTTAGGCTCATGGACTCAGGTTAATTTACTCTCAGTGGTCA
Source organism: Ctenodactylus gundi (assembly GCA_004027205.1). Lineage (NCBI taxonomy): Eukaryota > Metazoa > Chordata > Mammalia > Rodentia > Ctenodactylidae > Ctenodactylus > Ctenodactylus gundi. The sequence continues at coordinate 26,505 of PVKB01007737.1, forward strand.
AATCAAAGGAGACCACTTATTTTGGTCAAAAGAAACAAAGGATTTATTCAAAGCTAGCTCTGCAGAGATTAGGGATTCCACCACCCAAACCATACTTACAGCCAAGCCAAACTAAACCCATAGGCAGGTGTTGCTAGAGTGTTCTCTAGCAAGGGCAAGGGGAAGGAACATGGGGGGTGGACAGTAGACAAGCTCAGGCCTGCTTCGTCCATTCCTGGACCCCAGCCTCTCCCTCCTTGTGTAAGGGAATGAAGGGGGACTTAGACTTCCTTGTGCCAGCATCTGCATCTCCTGTCCCTACACCTGGCTCAGGGAAGGGGAGGTGACTTTACGCTCTGGGGCTGGACAAATACAGAGAAGCTACTTCTCTAAGAAAAAAATATCTGACTTTCAAGGGTCTGGTTGCCTGTACTAGCTGTCCTTTCACTACAGTCAGCATTTCTTTGGAAGAGGAAAAATGAGAGAGAAGCAGTCGGGAGCATTTTGTACTCCACAAGCTCTGGAAGCCCTCTTTAAACTCACGGATTTCAGTCCTCCCAGCCCCTCACACCAGTGGGTCTCACTTCTTGGTCTCCATATTAAGCTTCAAGAATCATGCTTTGCATTCATTTTTTTAATAAATTCAAATACTTAAAAATATTCAATATGTAGAAAAAAGATACATACAAGTATCCACCAACCAGATTTGTTAGAACAAATGTCTTTTTTTTTTTTTTTTTTTTTTTTTTTTTTGTATTTCTCCTGTATCATTAAAAAGGTGTACCACAGAGAGACTGAGAAACTTCTTGCCCCTCCTAGAGTATAGCCATCACTTCCCGGCTCTTATATTCCACTTCCACGCTGATGAATTTACAAAGTACATGTGCGGATTCCTGTTCCTACCCTGTTCCTAATCAAGGGTCCTAAAATTGCTTCCTGGAATTTTAGGATTTGTTTCTTGTGGGACCCTGACTAGGCCGGGACAACAGAAGGGAGAAGGCAGGCCAGACCCCGATAATCTCATCTGGAGACCGGTAAGAGTGGGGCCACTCCTTCCGATCCCAGGCCCAGGACTGCCAGCAGCTCAAGTTTCACTCTACTCAAATTCCCAATTTTCCCCCTGCCCTAAGACCGGTACCAGAAATCACGTGATTAGGTTTCTAAAGTCCTGACATGCAAATTAGGTGACTTTCAGACCCCAAACTTCCTCCAATCAGAGACGCGCACCCTACAACCCCGGCTGACCCTCCTACCTCCAACTGCTTATAAGCCTGCCCCCTTCGGACAAGGCAGGAGCTGTTACACTGATTCAGTCTCCCGGACGCTATTCCGTCACACTCATGGCCGATGGAGACTCTGCACCCCCCGACTTCGCTGATCCCCGGTGGCCAACCGTGACCAGGGATCCCGGAGACCCCGACAGTTTCTGGCTTGTAGAATCTTGCATTTCATTTTCATTGCTTGAATGGTATGGTGTGGGCTCAGCAGCCACACGGTGGGTGTACAAGACTTGTGCCATGTGGCTGGGGGCACTTTCTGCCTCTTTCTGAGACTCAGTTTATCCATCTGTAAGGTATCTCCTTGGCAGGCAGAGAGGATCAAATGAGTTAACATGTGTTCACCACGTATTACACTGGTTGTGGCATGTAACGAGTGAGCATCAGTAAGTGCTGGGTTTTTGTTGCTGACATAGTTATTTTCTTTAATCATGTGAACATTTTTTAATGTGTGTTGGTTGTGCTTTGCCACTGCTACTTAACTGGCCTGGTTGTCTCTCTTCACTTTCCTTGTCTGCCTTAGTAGCCACATGGCACACCTGGGACAG